>CM076576.1:429422254-429568707 GCA_034641835.2 Pinus albicaulis
TCTATCTTAATCTATCTACTGATAAGCCAAGATTGAACAGTTTGGCAAATCGAATTCACTATCCTATCAGCAGAAAATTTAAAGCTAATTAGTCAAGATTAGGCTGTTTGACTAACTAGAAGTGTGTTCTTGTAGGAGTGGCATTTAAGCTTGCACACTTTCATATTTTTACCTTTCTTGTTTTGACAATCTTCCCTCTTTTCTTTCTTTTCATTGTTTTTTTATTTTTGAATCTTTGATTTTTCTTCAAAGAAGAAAACAACAACTAACTACATGCTCAGAACTGAGCTTTATTGACATTCCTATCTAACCTATTCTAAACATGGAGTATTTACATATTCATATGATACAAAAGTGCCCGATACAGCAGTGAGTAATGTCGAAAGAAGAGATCAAACTGCGGTGAATGTCGGAACAGATATTAGGTCATCATACTATATTTTGAAGATTAATCTTCAAAATAAAAACTATCACAGAAGGTGACAACTTTTCATGTCTCTGGCTCTTGCAAAGGACTACTGCTTGATAATTTGAGCCAGTTGGGATTTCCACACACTCTTCCATAGGATCAACAAAGAAAAGATGAATATTCTCTCCTATTTAGCCCTCCATGTCTGGTATATTGTCTTCTTCCAAGACTTCAGCTTTGGGGAGCATATCTTCAGAAAGTTGTTTGGAAGCATCATCATCCTTAACTTGCATAATAGCAAACAGTGAAATATCTTCTTTCTCTAAACATATGCTTGCTTCTGATATAAATTCAGGTTCTTTGAATGGCAGATTGATATCAATGATAGGAGAAGTTTCTTCTTGAAAATAGAGTATATCCACATCAGGATAGTCTTGTATTTGTTTCTCTCCCTCTTCTTCATCATCATCTGAACTGGAGGACTCATCATATTTGGCAGTGTTGTCCTCTTGTAGCCCTGGTATGCTTGGATTCAGTGGGTTCAACTCTATGAAGAGATTATTATATTCTTGAGTGGGGGTGTATTCAATGGTTTCCTCTTGCTCAAAAATTTCTTCATTACTCTTCTCTTCACCTTCTGAGTTGAAAGGCTGCTGATTCCCAATTAAGTGAAATTTTTTTATGATGGATTGAAAAGGATGATTGCGGATTTCAAGCTGATAATGGTGAAACTTATAACACCAATCAAATGCTGGTTGCCCTGCATGATTAGTTTCTGCTTGGAAATCATCATCATCATAAGACTGATTGAAGTTTGAAATTTTATTAGAATAAGCATTTTCATCAGTCAAACATATTGGGATATCAGTAGGTCCTTCTTCATTCTGATCCACAAAAGAACTTTCTAAATCCGTACAACAAGGTTCTCTATGTGATTGGGCAAGAGTGTTTGTTTTGCATAAAGTTTCAGAGACTGACTGTTTATAAATAGTATGATCTATTTCCTTCTTTGTCAAAGGGGAAGATGTTTCCATGTCCCTTTGAACAGAAGTACAACAGTCATTTCGTGGAAGACCACTGAGGCCGGACATCTTCGAGCTCCTTGCTATAAGGGATGATGAATCAATATTTGAGTTTTCAGGGATATCTTGAGGAACGTCCATTATTTCTTGGATCATCTCTTCCTCAACTGATTCATCTATATTCTTAAAATTTTTCAATAGGAGATTAAACACATGAATGGTTGTTAAAAGATCTTCAGGATGCATCTCTTCCAAAGCTTCCTCATTATCTATAATGTGTTGGGTGATGTTTTGTGATGGATCATAATATATTGCACCCAATGATGATGATGTAGTGTTTTCTTTATAGTTCTCATAGAACACATATTCAAGGTCTCTTAAAGAAAACAAACTACTAGATCTTAAGCATTCATACCAATCCCTAGCTTTTCCTTCTAATGTTAACATGAACATTTTCATTAGGCAGTCTTCATGCCATTCAACTTTCAACCTCCATACATGTATGTGAAATTTGATAAGATGCAATAAAGGGTCATCAAACTTTTCACCTTGAAAAATAGGCAGGTTGTCATCCCAATTCACCTAGGGCATCTTATGTGGAAACCCAAGGATATGATTTCTACTCATTGGGGCATATCTTCATTGTATTCTTGGAATCATATTTGTAAATCAAGAAAAGAGGTCACTGTGTCTGGTCAATCAGTTCAAGGTCTTCTACCAGTGGAGTCATTTGGTCTTCTGGGAGTTCCAGAGTGTGGAGCCACCAGGTGGATGTTTTTAGCTCTTTTCGGAGGTAAAAGGTTTTATGGTCCACCACCATGTTTATTAAATACCAATCTGAACTATTTTTAGGTTTTCTGAGTTATTTTTCAGTTGTGTGGTTTCCAAGAATATGCTAACTCTGTTTCAAAACTTAGCTACGGTTATGAGACAAAGAGAGTTTATTCCTATGGCTAAGCCAACTGATTTTTCAAGGTTTGGTAAAGTCTTAAGAGAATCCTAGGGTTTACCTAGATTATCACTGATTCAAACAAGTTTTATCATGATTACCATTTCTTGGTAGTGCTTTAAAAAGCTGCTTTTTACTCACAATGTTTTCTCAAATCAAGGGGTTCTCTGAGGTCTTTAAAAGGTATCAAAAACACTCCATCCCCAGTGGAGTCACCAGAAATGTTAGGAATCTGTAATTTATTAGCAAGATTGGCAGAGTCCAATTACAGAAACAACATCATTTCAACCAACTTTGGGATTCTAGGATCTATCCCTCCTGAATCCTGAGAGGGATCTCTCCAATGAGTGCAAAGATGGATTTGCCTTTGAAGTTTGGAATAATGATATTAGGCTAGTTATGAAGTCCAAGGGTTTTGTTTGTTTTTGGATGGTTGAACATGATTGCTGTTAGAGGCGAAAAGTCCCAAAAGTAAAGAGGTTCAAAGGTGAGAAGTTGCAAGCAAAGAGTAAGTTTTGATGAAGAAGAAAGATGATGGCAGGTTTTCAGTCCATTGGGCTATGGAGTCATAAGAGGATTTAATTGGAACAACAAGAGGCAAGAGTGGTCTATGGGGCAAGTCATCTATGCCTAAGGATCTCTTTAAGGTTTTATTTATGGAATGGAATGATACATCAAGAAGGGGAAACAAACAAATGAAGAACGAAGAGCAGCCCAGGATCTGGTAAGTACTTCAAAACTAGCCAGCCTTTGATACACTTCCAATAGAAAACATATAAAAAACGAAGGGAAACTTGAAGGCAACCTTTGGAGTAGAAACTAGCGGGCCGGGCTCACCACAAATTCTCTCCTAGCTCTTCTTTACTCGGCTACTTCGAAGACAATCACAGAGATAACACAGAATGGCCTAAGATCTGGTAAGTACTTTGAAACTATCTAGCTTTTAACACATCATAAGGGAAACAAACAAACAGTTATGCAAAAAATACTGGGACCAGGGCTCCCCATATCTTCCTCAATTCATCTTCACACAAAATATACTGAAAGTAGCATTCAAAAATAATATTCAGCTAAGACACTAAGACGAGGGAACGCCAGCATTCCTATGCTTGAACTGAGTTAAATCATTTTCAAATAACACAGTGGGAAGAAAACATTTAAATAAAGATTTTTCAGCCAGAGAAGGCTACTGGTATGCAATAGGCCCTAACACTGTTTAAACTGTTCTTTATAGAAGAAAATGAAACAAAATGAAAACAAGAATAAAATAACAAGTTATAATGAGAATAACATCACCGTCAACATAGACCAGGATCCCATAAATCAGCTTGTATTGATGCTCCAAACCAGTTACAATATTCAAGTCCAGTGTTTTAATTCATCTTTCCTTCATAACCTAACTTATCTGTTACAAGCAGAGCTCCAAGAGCCAGTGAATCACTATTTACAATCAGGGATCTTCAACTCAATTACATTACAATGCTTCAACAATTACATCAACAACCAACCCCTCACTCATCTTCCACTGAGGTATCTATAGAAGGATGAGGAGGTGAGATTTGATAAAAGATCTCAAATACAATTAATACATAATTAATGTCTTTTTGGCCCTTGGGAGGCTCGATGAAGAAATTGTACATCTGTTTCACTGTATTAATTGGTTTACACTTATGATTTAAGCTCGGTGGGAGCTCTTGTTGACCTTTGAGGCTCTGTGTGATGCTGGAGTTACTCTGCAGACATCCTTTCATTAAATTCCTGGCAAAAGTAGCTCTTTAGTTGTGCTGTGAGGTAGATATTTTATCCCGAGCAATAACTTCTGTTCCAGATTGAATGCTTTGAGGCACATGTGGCGCTTTAGTCGCTGGGAGGAATCAATTTTTCTCCATTTGTGGCGGTGGAGGGTTTTCCTGATAAAAAACTTTAGGTTTTCCTTTAAACTGTGTTTTGGATTGGGGATTAGGCTTTTGAATACTGTCTTATCCATAATCCCCGCTAATCTGTCCATTAACTCTCTGTTCTATTTCATCCTGGTCTTCAGCGCTGATACTATTTTTCTGCGCTTATTGATGTTTTTCAGGTTCAACAAGGGCATACGGCACCAAAGGCTCATGAAACCTTGCTGAAAAACATGTAACTATACCCTGTGGACGATTTTTCTGATGTATTCGAAGGTCAGAGAATCATCATCCTTGGCCTACGGAAATTCTTCATTTAAGCGGAAAAACATTAAACCCTGCCAAAAAAAACAACTGTTTACAAAATCCTACGTTTATAGGTCAATCTGCATCGGAGGATTTGCGGAGGAAGCAGGGCTGTTGGATGGCATCATCCAACGGTCAAAAAAGCATGGGGAGGAGGATTAGATCAGAGCCATCGATTCGCGCTGAGATCGACAGTCGGGGGTGATTGCGGGGGGTTCGGGTGTACGGAGGAAAAATCTTGGGCGTAAACCCCGCAGTGAAACTGCGCCGTTGATCTGGATCAATTTGGACAGTCAAGATGGAATCAGGGGATGTTGAAAGTCAAACAGAGGGAATCTGAGTGATGAATTTTGGACCATCGATCTGCAGATCAGATCGACGGTGGAGACACGATTGCCGCTGTATGATGGCCTGTTTTATCGCGTGTGCACCTTTTTTATCCATCGGGAAACTTTGGCGAGCAATACCCGTTGGATGAGTGGGCTCAGATCGGACGACAAAGATCCATTTCGCTGGGCATCCTGGTCCGGACGTTAATGCGCGGGAAATGGCGGTTTTGAAAAAGGTACAGAGGACGTGTGGTAGCAAGCGTATGGAATCACTGCTGATTGGGAGAAAACCACCCTCCACCCAAAGGTGGTGTGAAATATACCACGCGGTTTTGGGCAACCGGCCTTTGGTCGGTGGGGACCACGAAAAGACGCGCTCTGCACCATCCGATCTGCGGAGCAGATCGACGGTGGAGATTGCTCCACAACTCATACGGGCGGAAAACTTTGGAAATTAATTAAAACCTAAAAACACAAATTTACAAAGGTTTTTAATGTTTGGGCGGAGAAAAAATATTGGAAAGGATAAGCGCCCGGTGGGTTTGGCAGTTGGTTCTGGCGCTCGAGTGCATGGACGAAAAAAAGGTTGGAGGCTTAGCCCGAGGGGGCTTAAGCCCAGAACATAGAAAATATATATTTTCTATGGTTTTTTAAATGTTTTTTCAAAGGAAATGAAGGTTTTGATAAGGCTAAGAATGGGTCTTAGACCTTATAATATGGTTTTTGATGAGGGGAAAAAAGGAAGAATCATGAAATTGTGGGGTTTTCATGGGGAATGGAGGGATAGAAGAGGAGGTTAGTTTTGAGGAGAAGGAAGGGGAAAGGGATGTTTGCAGCAGTATTTGACTTTGGATTTTTGTAGGATTTCAGAGGTTTTTAGGATGTAAAATAGCAGTGTGGGAAACTGGACATAAGCATGAGGTCTTTAAGAGTCTTCAAGAGCCAACAGTTTTTTGATAGGAAAAATTGTTCCTTTAAGGCTTAAAAAAATTTAGCCACCTTTGGTATAATCAAATTTTACAGGTGGCTAACAGATCCTTGATCTACTGGGAAATACAAATCTGAAGCTAGATATGTCAAATAGATGGCTGAAATATGTTTCAAGATCAGATCTAAGTTTGAAGGGTTGATCCCTTCTTCAGATCTATAAGCTAGAAGCTCTAGACCTAGCTTCTCAATCCTCTAATAATGATTACAGCTGCTACAACACAACTGCCAACAGAAACTGCACTGTGTGGGAAAGAGAGGCTTTATGCCTACTAAAAAATGTTGCAATAAACCTTAGGTTGATGGTAGGACTAATGGAAATGTGAGGGGATGATCCCTCACAGGATTACTAGCTGAAATGATAGTAACTTCCTTCCTCCTTTTTGATCTGCAAATGGGATAGCATAATTCCTTAAAGAAATACTGCTGCTAGGAGGTCAATAAATTTTGGCCTGATGCCAGATCTGAAATGAAGCTCTGGGAAGCTAATATTTAAGCCCAAGTTGATAGGAATAAACCCTCAACAGTTCTCCAGCTAAAGTACTGAAGATAACTTCCACCTTCCAAACTGATCTTCAGAAACCTGCAATTTATGAATATGGATGTTCTGCAAGTAGGAAAAGAGATGTGGCACCAATGCCTGATGTAGAATGAAGTCAAATACTCTTTCTAGAGCTGCTCTAAGAAAGAGGTGGGATTTCTGACCAAGAACACCCTGTGCTAAACAACACTTGCAATATATGCTAAACAACCCAAGAAAGCAATGGAATGTGACATGACAATTCCAGATTTGAAAATATCTTTACATCAAGAATAATCAGCATGCCTTAAACCTTGCCTTCATCTTCTTTATATAATGTTTGATCCTTCCCAAGCCTTGGCCCTCATCTAACAGCGTAGTGTATGTGGACAAGATCCTCCAAGCTTGACTGCGATGTTTGACCAAATCAACCATCATGTCTAGGTGCAATGTACACCCTCTCCATCAAGTGTGCTTTGTTTGCACAACATCCTCCATCATTTTATCATGAATGTCCCATGATATTTTGTTTGACATCTTCAAGATCTTAGTTGATTGAATCAACCTTCTGTTTGATCTCTTCAAGATCTTAGTTGACTGTGTCAACGTCCATGATCTATCTCGTTAATGAGACAGGTTCTCCAATTTCATTCACATTAGTAGTTGCTCAACTAACTCATTATGTATATCTAGGCTTAATTAATCCACATTCACACATAAAAAGTGGATATTTATTCATATTGAGGATTGAGGGTCCCTCCACCCTTTTATTTACTTAATTAATTAAGAAAATCAAGGACTTTAATATTCCAAATATGACGTGGAAATTTGGGAATATTACAACTTTCTTCTTGGAAAAACATAGAAAATGATCATTTGATAGGAAAAATGGCATCTCAAGGGAGTGGTTCAATGAACCATGGGCATAATTGGTGTTAGTCAAACATATTTTTCACATGTGACACCAAGCACAATGTAGTACATGATCTTTATCACATCAAATTACTCCAACACATAAAGGGAGAAGTAAAAATAAATCTACCATACTTCTTCTCCAAGAACTTGGTTAAAATTATAAAGAGTGTGAAAAATGAGACTAAAACCAGGGAAACACAAATATACCACCAGGGGCTTATTAAAATTCTTTGTAATATTCCTAATTAGCTTCTAGCTAGTTGGAATATTAAATTTTTCTTTTGTCATTTAGATAGATGAATAAGAGGGTAGGGAGACCCATAAATCTCCTTGGTGGGAATAGAATCACTTCCAAAGTGAATGTGAATCATCTTATCAGCTGGTTAAAGCACTCTTAGGTGTGAATAGAGGTTGAAGCATGTGGATGGGGTCAAGTTTGACCAAATCAACAACACTGGTATAGAGGTAGTGGAGAGTTATTGATGGACAATGCAGTGTTAGTGGGAGGGAGTATCCATGAGAGTAGCATCTTTAATGAGTGGGGCCAAGGGTGAGGAGGCTCACAAAGCATGTAAGGAAGGGGATGGAAGCCATAGAAGGCATTCTTATTATTTTTTATGTCTTTTTCTTTTATGACTTCTTGCACGCTTCAACTGTTTAGCAGAGTCTGTTGTGTTGTTTAGCACAAAGGTGTTTCCGAGCGGAAATCCCACCCTCATCCTTGGGGGAGTTTGAGTTCCTACTCAGGAGAGGTCTATTGAGCTACATTTACACCATCCTACATCATGCTAAGATTCAACCATTATACGCAACATAGTCTCCATCAGGATTGGGTTTTCTTGCAGGGTAGTAGCAGTGGAGGATGGATCTAGATCTAGTTCAGAGCTTGTTTTCCAGTGTAGGGAGCAGCCCTTCATCCGGGAGGCTAGCAAGGAGGGTCCTTGAGCATTATTTTTTCATCTGGAATTAGGCCAAGCTACTCCCATAATCTACAATGCAGTCTCCTTCAAAAACTTTGTTATTTTATTGGGCAGTTGCAGTGGAGGGCTTAGTGCCCCAGTTTGTGAGTTAGATTTCCAGTGAGGGGAGAAACCCTTCGTTCAAGAGATTTATTGGAGAAGTATCATCCAATTCCATATCAGATCAGCCACCTCTTATCATTTGTCTAGTTGTAGATCTTATTCATCCCTAGGGTTGCATTTCATCATTTTTGTATCTTGTGTATTTCCAGAAACCCTTTCTGGGTTATCTTGGAAATGTGCTTGGGATCTTAGATCTATCTTTCCGGCACTATTTAAGCATTATATCAGTAGATCTATTTATTTCTATTTTCCAGCTGCATTTGGACTCACTGGGACGACATTTTCTTATCTCTTCAACATTTTTTGTAGTAGCAACATTTCATGTTTGGGTGTATTTGAGTATTGGAGGCTTCTCTTGCCTAGTTTGAGTGACTTGTTCCTCAAGATATTGTGCTTATTTACTGTTGTTATACATAATAAAATGGATTTATGATTTTCTCATGTTTTATGTATTGATATTTACTGCAAATTCCAGTTTTATGTTCAATATTTCTATTTTTCCTATTTTGGAATATTCTAGTGGTATCAGAGCATAATCTTGGCACAACCTATGTAGTACAACAACTATGTCATTAGAAGAATAAGAGCCTCTCAAATAAATGGAAAGAGGTATCTTCATAGAAACCAGGGATATGATTATACAGACCCCAAAGGAGACAAAGGCTATATCGGGAGAGGAGGATGAAAAGGATTTTCCCAAGCTTCTTCTCCAAACCATGCAGGATATTGCCTGGGAAATCAAGGAGATGAGGATGGAGAGACACAAAGAATCCCCTAGAGGTTTTCTACATGGAGAAAGCTCCAACATTTCAAATCACTAGTATGATCAACCAGTGAAGCAACAAGTTTCCCAATGATCCACTATGCATAAATTCCTAGCTGTAGGAAATGGAGGTGGAGGACCCCAAGAAAAAGAAACTCTTGAAGGTTATTTCCTAGAATATGAGTCTCAATTTCAGAGATTCAAAGATAATCTGAACTTTTAGAATTTTTTTCAAATCAAGGACAACAGGAGACCCCAGCATAACAATAGAAGTGGAGGGTTCATACAAAACAATGATCTACAACGGACCATGGGTATATTATTTTTTCTTTCTTTCGATGGGTCATCCAAATGCATAACCAAGTCTTGGGTGGAGAAGCTAGACATCTACTTTCAGTTGAACCAAGTACCAGAGATGGAGGCCATCAAAATTGTAGCGTTGCACCTTGAAGGTGAGGCAAATGATTGGTGGTTTCATGGTATTTCTACATTGTTTCATGCCAATGTGACTGCATATTCAAAGTTCACTCGAAGGTTGTTGGAGAGGTTTGATCGAAGAGACCCAGAGGCACATTTTATTGAGCTAACCAAGCTCAAGAATTCAGGTAATCCAGAGACCTATATCTTTGAATTTATAAAAATTTATGTCATGGTTCTTGATTTATCTACAGCTAGGAGAGTTTATATGTTCATTGATGGGCTAGCATAGCCTCTGCATGGGTTGGTTAAATCTACTAATCCAACTACTCTTTAAGATGCTGTTGAGAGGGCAAGAGATTTACAAGATGGCTTGCCAAGGGCAAAGGCTCCATTTCAACAAAGGCCACCCTTTCAGTCAAAAGGGAAATATGTGGAGGCTATCCCTTCAAAAGAGAACCAAAACAAAGGGCCTCTTAGTGATGATGTCCGAAGAGACTTGAGTAAAAGGAAGCTTTGCTTCACATGCCAATAACCATGGGCACCAGGGCATCGACGTGCAACAGGGAAAGCACACTATATAGAAGTATTCTATGATAGCGAGGATGAGGAAGAAGAGGATCTAGAAGGGGATAACAAAGATGTGATAATAGGAGAGGATCCACCACCACCATGAGGTGGGACTGGGGAATTTTCTCCAGTTGGAGGGGCCCTTGCATATTTGCAGGGAGTACCCAAATATCTAAATTTGAGAGTCCAAGGTACCATTCAGGATCATAGAGTATTAGTGTTGATTGACAGTGGGGCTACCCAAAAATTTATTGATGCTCAGTTAGTACAAATGAGAGCGATACCCATAGATGATTTTGAGGTATTTTCAATTTTGGTTCCAGGAGCTAGAACTATCGAGTGTATGAAGTATGTTTCGGCATTATCAGTAACCTTGGGAAAATATACCTTGATTGATCACTTCTTTGTGGTCGACATTCCTGACACCAATATGATATTGGGTGTGCAGTGGTTGATCACATTGGGGAAAGTCGCCACAGATTGGGAGACTTTGCAAATGGAATGGATAGATAAGAAGAGTGGTAAGTACCAGATGATCAGGGTCATGCACACTTATCCCCCTCAGATAGCTTCTGCACACAAGACATGGCCTGATTTACGTAGTGGGAGCAAGGACACATCAATCCACTCAGTTATGCAGTTGACTCTGATCCATGATGTAGTATTATTTGGAGGCATTCCACCAAGAAGGCCCCTGGACTAGGAGTTGGTTAAGGAGTTCTCACAACAAGCTGCACCATTCCTAGATCTAGTTGAGATGGGAACCTTGGGTGAGCTTATCACAGCGAAAAGAGTCTTTGATAAGCTCAAGGAGGAGAGGGAAATTCTTCTGGTATCAGTATTACCAACCCTCTCCAAGCATCTTGCACTAAGAGGATATGTTTCAGGGGTGGATGATGGCACAATCATGGTGCAAGGGGCTACTCCATGGCCTTTGAGAGTTAGAAGATACTTCCACATAGGAAGGGATCTTACATATATGGTAGAGGGTTATTGGAATTCATGAATACATTGTCCAAACTCATAAATTTTTGGATGGGTAATAGCTTCCAAGTGAAGACTAACCTCCATAAATTTCAACCCCTACTTAAGCAGGAGTAGCTACAAGGGAGACAACAAAGGCAGGATAGCAGTGTTTCGGCATATGACCTTATCATTGGACATGTCAAAGAGGGGAGAATTAAAGTAACATGTGCCTTTCCACAATGCCAGCAAAACTATCATTGTTGGGTATAGATCCTTATTAGGAGTCCCAGCTATTGGTGGAGTATTCCAAGGATCACTTCACATGTGAAGTGCTTGATGGAAAGGTGACAGATGAGAGGTATATAGTGATGGATGGAGTCATCTATTATCAGGATTGGATCTTCTTGGCTAGAGACTCTAAGCTTAAGAATAATATTCTACATGAAACACATGACTCAATCCTTTCCGGTCACCAATATCTCATTGGGGCCTATCAAACCATTAGAGAGAGATTCTCATGGGAGGTTCTCAAGAAGGATGTACACCATCATATCAGGAGATGTATGGTTTTCTTGAGGAATGAGGAGGAAAACAATCGTTTCGCAAGGTTGTTACAACCACTTCCCTTTCCGATAGAGAGATGGGAAGGCTCATCTATGGACCTCTTCACTAGCTTGCCAACAATACATGGTAAGGATTGTGTCTTTATGATTATCGATCAACTAAAAAAGTATTTACATTCCTTTTCCATTCATTTACAATGCATTGCTCTACAAGAGGGCAAGCCTCTCTTTAGACTTCATGGTCTTCTTGGAGCCACAATCAGTGATGGGAATGGCCAATTCCTAAGAGGTTGTGGGGGGATGATATCTTATTTTGAGTGTACTCAGTTGACACCAAACATCAGTTACTTTCCCCAAGCATATGAGCAAAGAAGGGAACCAAGCAAGTGGTTGGGAAGCTGCTCTCCTCATCATGTTCCGGGGCAGTAAGGAGTAGAACTGCGCTAGTTCCACTTGAGGGACTATTATCAACCTCCGGTATTTTGTATGGCAGACAATGTATATCCATTTTTGATTCCATATGTTGATGATGTTTTAATCATTATTTTTGGAATGGTTGGATGAATGGCACATGGATTGGAGTTTTTCATTAGGAGTGAGATCTCCAACATTTTTCATGTCCCATGCTTCAGTTGGAACAATTGACAGTATGTAGTTGCCACCATGGATCTCTTACTTCCTTATGATGTGAGCCATTTGGCTAACTTGGACACTTGGGAGGAGCATTTAAGGGGTAGATTGATTGGAGAACATTTGATTCAGTGGAGGAACTTATCGAATGTGAGTGCCATCGGGGAAGGAGAAGAGGTTTTGCAGTATTCATCTTTACAGTTGCTTGAGGACAAGCAACCTTTGGGAGAGGAGGACTGTAATATTCCTAATTAGATTCCATCTATTTGGAATATTAAATTTTGATTTTTTCATTTAGATAGATGAATAAGAGGGTAGGGAGACCCATAGATATCCTTAGTAGGAATTGTTGGAACAAGGTCTCCCTCAAAGCTGCGAAACTCGTCCATTTTGTATATTTCTGATTATATTTAGTATAGCGCAGTGGTTTCGGGGTGGGTAAAAGCCCCTAAGGCATTGAAAATGGGTCAAGGGTATACCAAGAGTCCGCAAACCATAGTTTGCAGACCATTGGATGCATAGTATAAAATAGTATAAGTAGTTGAACCTTTTTTGAGTTGTAGGACAAGCTACGAATGATAAGAGATTACTGCTAAGTGTGAATTGATAGATCTGGTCAGGGTTATTGGGTAAGGACTCCTACTGTTGTGTGTGCAGAGGGCTTCTGTCCTGTTGTGTGTGGATCCTATTACTATGTGAGCAGGATGGGTTTTTGGGGTTTTGTAAGTAGATCTGAAAGATTAATGAATGCGGAAGTATTGTTGCCTATCTGAATCCACTGGAATTACTGTGATATGAATCTGTGACATCTTGATTACTTAATATATGTTGTTGTGTTATTGGTTTAAGTTGCGAACATACTTGTGTACTTATTTATGCTGCGATCTGGGTATGTTCTGCTTGCTTCATACAAGAATACCTGGAATAGTTGCGTATTTTTATATGAATTCACGATCTGTTGATTTTTGTGAGTGATATTGTTGTTGTGCATGTGGATGCGAAGGGAATATAGGCTCTGTGATACCAGATTGGATCACTAGAAGGGTGAAATTAGTTTTGCTTGACTTACCTACCCTCTCCCAGGGTGTGGAAACCCGGTTCCAACACCCACCCATACTACTTCGGGTGAGACTTTGGCCTGTGCAAGCAGGTCACTGCCGAAAGGGACAATAGTATAGGGGTTTGTTGGCAAACCTTGAACATCCGAACCTGGGTCAGGACCCCTTGAGCCAAAAAATGGTTTCGTTGCTGGGAAGGAGTACTCTACTAGGAAAAGGACAATGAATTCTTCTCTAACTCTGATGGGGAGATGGAGAATTGGAAAAACTAGTTGCATGATGTCTCAACGCTGCGATGTCTTCGAGTCACAAGGGACTTCCACTGCATTTCCTCAGAGGTAAGAGACCTAACCTATTTTGATGGTTCTGGTAGCATTAAGGAATTTTTGCAAGCATTCAAAGCTGAGGTTCCCAAAGAATGGAGGACATGGGCCCTTAATCTATCAATGCGTGCATCCTGCAAGATGGTGGGAGATGCACAAAGGGGCGTTCCAAGACTGGGAGTATTGTCGGGACATGATGCTCCTCTGATTTGAGCCTCCAGTAAAGGTGTGGGTCGAGATTTTCGTTGGCCCAAGGGACCCGCATAAACACTTACTGGCTTGGATCAAGGCATGGAGTGACCAGGCTATGGAAGAATAGGTTAAATTTTTCATTCATGCATTAGGTCCAATCCCAACTGCGTGGTACTTGGATGCGGAGCTACATCAACACACCCGCCACTGGGAAACTCTGAGGGGTGAATTCATAAGGACATTTGGACTCATAGGGGGGTTAGAAGCACTTGACAAAGCTATACAGGGTATAGATACATTTGTGTTCAAAGAACCTAGCTCCACTGAAGCATTCGGGGCACCGACATGGGAATCGTAGATGTAGGATATTTTAAACTACCACAGCCTGGCGAGGGAAGAAAGTAAAGAAGACCCGTGGTTTGTCTCTATCCTAGAGTCGCAAGGAGAGTGCCCCATTGCAGGACCCCCGCTGCAAGAGGTGAATGTCACTCAGCCCCTCAGGCTACATGAAGTCAATATTGGGATAGAAGAACATCCTAAATTGGCTAAGATTGGGGACTATTGGGATGAAAATACAGTAAGAAAAGTGGCTGAGTTACTCACCGAGTACCAGGACTTATTCCCAACAAAGTTTTCATAAATAAAGGGGATCATAGGGGACTTAGGATTCATGCATATCACTCTCAAAATGAATGCTCGGCCCATAAAACAACGACCCTATAGGTTGAACCCCAAGTATAAGCAAAAATTCAATGAAGAGCTTGATAAAATGATCGCTACAGGTATCATCGAACTTGTCGAGCAGTCAGACTGGGTTAGCCCGATGGTGGTTCAGGAGAAAAAGGCTAAAGGGGAGATTCAGATCTGCGTGGACCTACGCAAGCTAAATGACACTTGTGTTCATGACCCTTTCCCTACACCATTCTCAAACAAAATTTTGGATAACGTGGGGGGACAAGAAGCATACTCCTTTACGGACGGATTCTCTAGGTACCATCAGATTAGAATCGCTCCTCAGGACCGCAGCAAAACCACGTTCGCCACGGAGTAGGGCTCTTTTCAATATAATGTCATGTCATTTGGTCTCAAGAATGCCCCTGCTATTTTTTCACAGGTAGTGGTTGCGGTGTTCAAAGAATTCATCCACAAGTTCCTAGAAGTATACTTTTATGATTGGACCATCTTCGGCCCGGTGAAGGTGCACGTATCCAACTTGAGCATGATGCTGGATGTCTGCCGAAAGCACTGGATTTCCTTAAATATCAATAATTTTATCTTCTGTGTACCCTTTGGTATCCTTCTCGGCCATATAGTTTGTCGAGAAGGGCTAATGGTGGACCCTACCAAAATTGTAGTAATCATCAACTTTCCAGTACCAATGATGGAGAAACAGTTGCGTTCGATCCTTGGGCACACAGTATACTACCAAAAATTCATTCAAGGCTATGCACTGATCATGGCCCCTATGGAGAAATTTCTCAGAAAGGATGTTTCGTTCTTTTGGGATGACGAGTGTCAAAAGAGCTTTGAGTTACTTAAAGAAAATATTGTCTCAGCACCTATTTTCATCTTTCCTGATTGGGAGAAGGTATTTCATGTCCACATCGATGCATCTATAATTTCTCCCGGGGCTATCCTTATGTAGCCAGGAGAAGGAGACATTGATCATCCAGTGGCCTTTGCAAGTCAAAAACTCTCTGGCGCTGAACGTAATTACTCCACTACAGAGCAGGAGGGGTTGGCTATGGTGTATGCTTTGCAGAAATATCGGAATTACTTATTAGGAGGACACTTCAAAATGTTTACAAACCATTCAAACTTGAAGTACTTGGTAAATAAGCCTGTTCTGGGGGGGGGGAATCTGTCGATGGTTACTGTTATTTCAAGAGTATGAATTTGAAATCATCGTTAAGCCAGGAAAGTTGAATGCTGGGCCGGATCACCTATCACGAATAGAGAGTGGTGAAGAGCCGACCAACCTAGAAGATGGATTACCTGATGCGTAGTTGTTTGCTATTAAGGTAGTAGATTCCCACTTCGCTGATATCATTCAGTTCTTGACTATTGAGATGGCACCCCCAGAGTATTTACTGAAACAAAATATAGAGCTAGTCACTCGAGCAACATATTTTACCATCATTGTAGGTCAATTATATAAGATGGGAGTGGATGAAGTATTATGGAGATATGTTCTGGAGCATGAAAGGAACGATGTATTGGCAGAAGCTCATGACGGAGTAGCAGGAGGTCTCTACGCAGGGAAAGCAATGGCGCAAAAGGTTTTGAGGGTTGGGTTATGGCGGCCCACCCTACATCATGATGCCCATGATCATTGTAAAACCTACAATACGTGCCAACGAACAAGGAGGCAATGCCGCAGGGATGAAATGCCCCTTCAACCGCAAATGGCTCTACAAGCATTCAATAAGTGGGCCATCGATTTCATAGGGCCTATCAACCCACCAGGAAAGAAGAAGGGAGCGTGCTACATTATTACTGCCACTGATTATGTAACTCAGTGGGCTGAAGCACAAGCAGTAAAGGATTGTACTGCGGATACTGCTACGCATTTTATTTTTGAACAGATCTTGACCAGATTTGGGTGTCCGAAGATCCTCATGAGTGACAAGGGTACGCACTTCGTTAACGAAAAAATATAGGCTTTGACCGTGGAGTTCTGAATCCATCATGCAAAAATCACACCGTATCATCCATAGGCAAATGGTGTGGTTGAAGCCTTTAACAAAATCTTGGAGCAAGCACTGACAAAGGTTTGCAATGTCGATCGCAGCGATTGGGACATACGCGTCCCATCAGTTCTTTGGGCTTATCAAACCACCTGCAAAAATCTAGGGAAAAATCCTTTTAGGATGGTCTATGGAAAGTAGGTCGTTATGCCAATGGAGTACATTATTCCTAGTCTACGTATCGCAGTAGTTACGAACATGGTGGACCCTGACATCATGGAGGAGCGCTTAGCACAACTTATGGCTTTGGAGGAAGATCGGTTCCTAGCTAATTTCCATCAATAGGTGGAGAAGGCCCGCGATAAAGCCTGGCATGATCAACATATTTTCCAAAATACCTTTGCGCAGGATGAACTAGTCCTCTTATATGATAGCCAATTTGAAAAACATCCAGGGAAGTTCCAGCAACACTGGCTTGGCCCCTACATTGTTAAGGAAATCACGGATGGTGGAATTGTTCGGCTGGCCACCCTGCACGGCGACATGCTACTAGGATATGTCAATGCTAGTTGGCTCAAACCATATCGAATCAAATGACTACATGATCGGAACAGTTGTGCAGGCGTAGATGATGAACCTACCATCGCAGTGACTCAGGATGAGTCACAAAATTGTGTTGGGGGACTGTTGGAACAAGATCTCCTACAAAGTTGTGAAACTGGTCCATTTTTTATATTTCTAATTATATTTAGTATAGCGTAGGGGTTTTAGGGTGGGTCAAAGCCCCTAAGGCATTGCAAATGGGTCAAGGGTAGACCAAGAGTCCGCAAACCATAGTTTGCAAATCATTGGATGCATAGGCTAAAATAGTATAAGTAGTTGAAACTTTTTTGAGTTGTAGGACAAGCTAAGAATGATAAGATATTACTACTAAGTGCGAATCGATAGATCTGGTCAGAGTTGTTGGGTAAGGACTCCTGCTATTGTGTGCGCGGAGGGCCTCTGTCTTGCTGTGTGTGGACCCTGCTGCTGTGTGCACAGGTTGGGTTTTTGGGGTTTTGTAAGTAGATCTGAAAGATTAATGAATGCGAAAGTATTGTTGCCTTTCTAAATCCACTGGAATTACTGTGATATGAATCTGTGACGTCTTGATTACTTAATATATGCTGATTTGTTATTGGTTTAAGTTGCGAACATACTTGTGTAATTATTTATGCTACGATATGGGTTTGTTCTTCTTGCTTCATACAATAATATATGGAATAGTTACGTATTGCTATATGAATTCACAATCTGTTGATTTCTGTGAGTGATATTGTTTCTGCGCATGTGGATGAAAAGGGAATCTAGGCTCTGTGATACTAGACTAGGTCACTAGAAGGTTGAACGCAGCTCTGCTTGACTTACTTACCCTCTCCCAGGGTGCGAAAACCTGGTTCCAGCACCCACCCATACTACATCGGGTGAGACTTTGGCCTGCGCAAGCAGGTCACTGCCGGAAGGGCCAATAGTATAGGGGTTTGTTGGAAAACCTTGAACATCTGAACCTGGGTCAGGACCCCTTGATCCAATAGGAATAAAATCACTTCCAAAGTGAATGTGGATCATTTTATCAGTTGTATAAAGCACTCTTAGGTGTGAATAAATGTTTAAGTAGGTAGATGGGGTCAAGTTTGACCAAGTCAATAGTGCAGGTATAGAGGTAGTGGAGAGTTATTGAGGGACATCACAATGTTAGTGGGAGGGAGTCTCCATGAGAGTAGCATATTTAATGAGTGGGGCCAAGGGTGAGGAGGCTCACAAATCATATAAGGAATGGGATAGTAGCCATACAAGGCATTCTAATTATTGTTTATGTCTTTGTCTTTTATGACTTCTTGCACGCTTTAGCTGTTTAGCGGAGTCTGTTGTGCTATTTAGAAAAAGGGTGTTTCCGAGCGGAAATCCCACCCTCATCCTCGGGGGACTTTGAGTGCCTACTCAAGAGAGCTCTATTGAGTTTCATTGCCACCATCCAGAATCAAGCCAAGCTTCAACCATTAAACACAGTGCAGTCTCCTTCAGGATTGTGTTGTCTTGTAGGGCAGTAGCAGTGGAGGATTGATAGATCCAGTTTTGAGCTTGTTTTCTAGTGGATGGAGTAGCCCTTCATCCAGGGGGCTAGCAAGGAGGATCCTTGAGCATAATTTTTTCATCTGGCATCAGGCTAAGCTACTACCATCACCTACAGCACAGTCTCCCTTAGAAACTGTGTTATTTTATTGGGAATTTGCAGTGGGGGGCTTAGTGCCCCAGTTTGGGAGTTATATTTCTAGTGAGGGGAGAAACCCTTCATTCAGGATATCTATTGGAGGAGTCAGCCAATTCCATATCAGATCCTCCACCTCTTATCATTTGTCCAGTTGTAGATCTTATTCATCCCTAGAGCTGCATTTCATCATTTGTGTATCTTGTGTATTTCTGGAAACCCTTTCTGGGTTGTCTTGGAAATGTGCTTGGGATCTTAGATCTCTATTTCTGACACTATTTGAGCATTATATCAGTAGATATATGTATTTTTATTTTCTAGTTGTAGTTTCACTCATTGGGACGACGTTGTCTTATCTCTCAGGCATTTTGTGTAGCAGCAACATTTCATGTTTGGGTGTATTTGAGTATTGGAGGCTTCTCTTGCCTAGTTTGAGTGACTTGTTCCTCAAGATATTGTGCTTATTTTCTGTTGTTATAAATAATAAAATGGATCTATGATTTTCTCATGTTTTATGTATTGATATTTACTGCAAATTCCAGTTTTATTTTCAATATTCATGTTTTTCTTGTTTTCGAATATTACATTCTTGTAGAATAACAAATGAAAAGAAAGGGTTTAGTGTGGAAATAATTTTTAGCCCAACATCATTTTGAGGAACAAGTAATAGAGGAAAAATTGAACCAGTTCATGAGATAAGAAGCATAATGAACTCTCCCTTCTATCCTAGGACAAGGTCCAAGAAACAACAATATACTATCATTGTTGAGAGGGAAACATATTTTATATCTATTCCTAGGAGACATAGGAGGAAAAGTCAAGAAGAAACAAGTAGCAAAGAGAAAGATCCTAAAATACAAGTTGTTGAACCACCTCCCACAAAAAAAAAATTGATGAAATCATTGAGAAAATTCAAAGAGAAGTCTATGAGGAACCATTGGAGAAATATTCATACTTTAACAACGTTGAAGTAGGAGCCACCTCATTTGCCAAAGATACAAGAGAAGATGAGAGAGAGCTCCACTTTAACAAGATAAAAGAATTAACATATCAATTGGAGGTTAGCAGAATTCTAGAAAGGCATTTGAAAAAGGAAAAAAAGACAAACAATAAAAGAAATACGAAATTATCAGGGAAAATGAAAATTTGAATGAGAAATTTGGGAAACTAGAAACAAAGAATAATCTTCTTTCCAAGCAAGATTATAGGTGGCTTAATGACAAAAACACATGGAAGTACAAGTATGAGAGACAAAAGGTCATGGCTACAATTTACAAAGGAGAATAGTACAAAGGACTTGATTGTCTTCTACAAGCAGCACAACAAGAGGCATCAGGATCAGGTACAGTGACTACAACAGAGCTGAGAAGGTCCAAAAGGAGGAAGCAAGCATGAGGACATGCTTGCAAATCAGCAAGGGGGAGATGTTGGCCCTCGTTTTTTATCAAATTTTGCTTATTAAATACACCTAATTTCCATTATATCAAACCATATGCCATCCATATACACCCTATTTTGACCAATTTATGCATATTCAGGTATATAAATTATGTTTTTCAATTTTTAGAAGTTTTTACAAGAATTGGATTTGAAGTGCATTTTTGGACATGACTAAAAATTCTCGTAATGGTTTCATTGAAGTCATACTTGCAGGACATCTGGGCATGAGCTGAGCACATATTTAGAAATATTGAGAACCAAGGATTGATGTGTACCTATTGGTTTGGTCAAACCCAGCTAAAATAGGCCCGTTCAAATCTGGTCAAACATGAACTTTCATTCAAGAAATGCCTAGGAAATAGGCCAAAATTAGTATTTTGTGGGATTTTTCATATTTTTAGTGATTGGATGGATGATCTCGACCAAGATAGATGGGATAAGGATAAATATGAATGTTATAGACATTTTATTCAAGTTTTTTTCATATTTTTCTATTTAAGCCAAGAACATTGAAGGCATGAACATGTAGAATTTGTATGATTTCACTTTGATATTTCTGAATATTGTGAGTTAATTGAAGATGCCATTTATATCTTCTTTCTGATATTCAATGGGATGAATTATTGATTTATTTACAATAGCTGAGAAGTACTTTTAGTGTGTGAGGCAAGGGTGGAGGCCCCCCACACCGAGCTAAGTGCACTTTCTGGTTAATTTAGCTGAAAGTTCATAAACTAGTTTTGCTTCATGTTTTAATTAGTTAATTAGATGTGTGATGATCTATCATTTTTTCTGATGAATATTATTCTAAATTCTAATCTGCATATGTAGGTTCAAACCAGTGTTTAATTTAAACTCCCCTTCTATCTGATCAAAAAATAGAAACTATAATTCATCTTCCTTTCTTTTGTTTAAAGTTATTTTCTGAATTTATAGTTTTCATACAACGGTATTAATAATGAATAAACTTATAAAGAAGTAAAAAATGTACCTCGTTAGTTAGAAACCTCTTCTTTTATTCTTTTATGCATCTTAAGCTATTGTTCATCGGTGATTTTGATTTATGTTCATGAAGTAGTATTGTAGAGAAGGTCAACCTGGTTCTCCTAAGTTAGAGCCTCTTCTTATGCTTATTACATATTGGATTATAAATTATTTAGTTAAGTTTTATATTTGTAATATGCATTTATTTCAAGTTCTATTAAATGTCTTCTAAAGTTGACTGTAGTTGAAATTTATATATTTTGGACATGCTTCCAAGTTTTACAAACTTGGATTGATAATTAAATACTTGTGTTAGTTTACCCAGTAAATTTACCCAACAATTGCATCGAAAGATGTTTTGATGTAGGCGACTGGGTATTTTTACAACTACAAACATACAAACAAATATCCCTTAAGTAAGCTAAGAAGGATAATAAATTATCACCAAAGTATTATGGTCCTTACAAGGTGTTGCAAAAGATTGGTACTATGGCATACAAAATGGAGCTTCCTACATCTTCCCAAGAGCACCCATTTTTCCATGTTTCATGCTTAAAGAAGATTATAGGTGAAAATATCCTAGTTCAAACAATATTTCCAAAACTTGACGAGGAAGGAAAAATCATATTGGAACATGAAGCAGTCAATGAAATAAGAACTCAGTAGCTACAGAATCGATCAATTTTAGAGTATCTCATCAAGTGGAAGAGATTATCTGCTGAAGACTCCACATGGGAGGATGAGAATTTTATACAAAAGCATCCAAAACTACTCAAGCGTCGAGGAAAACACTTTTTTTAAGGAGAGGGGCATGTTAGGTCCCCATAATACTAGTGCATGCCCTTATTGTTATTATTAGTGTATCCCCCTTATTGTTATTATTTTCCCCATTTAGTCCCCACATTGTTATTATTGTGCTCCATAGAAGCCCACTATTTTTATTGTTGTGCCCTTACATTATTGTTGTTATGTCATCTCTGATTATATTATACCCTTTAGACTCCTATATATAGAAAGGAGGTTTTTTCATTTGAATCATCCAATAATTGTTCATTTATGTAATGTAAAGGAAGTTTCCCCCTCGAAGAGGACAACTTTTAAACCATTTATCTATATTTTCTTATATTTTGTGAGCTGGTTGCATAACATTTTCCTCCTCACATGCAACCCATGACTCTTCACATTCCTTTTCTCCTATTTTCCATTATTTCCATAAATAAAATGCCAAAAATGACATTTTTCCTTTCCAAAGCCTTTTCCATTGCCTTTTCCAATTTTCCTTGGCCATAATAAACCAAATGAACACCCACACTAGGATGTTTTCCCCAACATTCAACTTGGATTCATAATTGTCTTGTGACTATGGTTATTATTATGCCTTTATTAAATTTTATTGACATGAAGTTTTGACCAGGGCTGTTACAGAACCCTCCCCCTTGGGGGAGCACTGTCCTCGGTGTTCAATGACAGCTACAACCAATAATAATTCTGAAAGAAAAACATACTTCCCATGGAGATTTATAACTTAGCTCATTGCAGTATATACAATGACCACCTGCTCAAAACATTAAAAATATAAAGTTTACTGGAGCTTTATAACACAAATCATTATGATATTTACAATAACAATAACATATCCTTATGCACATTTGGTTCAACCAACAAATAACCATAATGTTTATGGAGCTTTAAATCCAACTCGATACATTATTTACAATAATATACCCATATATACATATGCACATTTTCTCAACCAAAAAATAAAAGGATACAATGCGTGTATTTGCATCAAGGGAATCTAGAGTATTACACCTCTAGTCTCAAAATTAGTACCAGGTTTCACTTCCTTTCGAGGAAGTACAAAATCCACTACCAAATTCAAAACTGCATCCAATGTTGGGCGTTATGATCCTGTGTTGTTTTCCTCTTAGTGAACAATTACCGACTCATTGTTCCAGGGCACACTCCCAATGTGCATCTGATTTCATTGGGAAATGCTAATGACCAAGAACAAATCCATCAACCAACCTTCCCTTCTCTGATACACAGTCCCTCGGGAAATCTATTCATCCCATTCCATGCAGTCCCTCACCTTCCAAGTTCCCTGACATCCCCTTTCCTAGGTGATCCATCCCTTGGAAAGGCTTCCTTACATCAAAACATCAAACAACCAAGGCATCTATGATCTGAAAATGGAACTATTTGTAATGCTATGCAAAGTATCCATTTCCATTTAATTTAGTGTGCAAAGTATTCTCCATGTCTTGCAGGTTAAACAAAATGTTTTTGGTAATTGTTTCTGATTTTTTGTGTGAGGAAATGTTAATTAAATTTATTGTTTAACATATTATATTAGAAATACACAGCAAGAGAAATTCACCATAACATAATATAGAAAACTAATGAGGTATTTCACCCCTCCTGGGCTACATCTGTTGGGTCCAAGGCTCCCAATGGGCATGTCCTTGCTCAATTAAGTTGCTCAAAAATGGTTATACAGTGAAATATATGCCTAGAAAGGAAAAAAAAGCTGTGAATTTGACTTCATAAGACATAAATAAGGTAAAAATGGCTTTTGTTTCACCTCAAACAGTGAAGTACAACCCAATACAGCTCCATCTCCCTAATGGCCCTAGTGGCTCTTTCCTCTTCCCTAAAGCAAAAATCATTGAAGAACACCTATGTTCGCTCTGAAGCCTATCCCAAACGCTCCATAATGCTGAAGAAAGCCAAAATTGACTAAAATTTTGTCCAAATTGGTTCAATATTGTGAAAGTTATGACCTCCCAAAGAAAATTTCCCAATGTCACTTGAAAACCCCACTAAATGTGGGCTAACTCCAGTTAACTACACTAAATTTGGCACAGATGTCAGATTTGGTGGAACGCGCCCCAAATAGGGAGGAACCACTAGCAGTTAAATTTAATGCTTAGGGTGGACGGTCACATGTCAAACCCTGCTCTATCTGTCAGCGGTTCCGTTAACATTAAATGGTGGTAATAAATGTTTAATATTGTGGTTACATGAAAGGGCTTCCAAACGGTCATCGTAACCACTGGAAGAGTGGTTTTCGATCACCAGCTGTGGTCATATGATGCATGGGGGCTGGCCCCCATTTGCCTCCACCAAAATCAACCGTAAAATTTAAATATAAACTCTCTGCCACCATGTTTAAGACTTATATGCGTGGCACAATGGTATTTCTGTGCGGTTTACAGGACGAGGTTTGTGGCTCAAACCTCATAAGTTACAAACTTTTGAATATGCCCAACCTGCTCCTCAACCTGGGGCCACGCAGCGGCCTCTAGGCCTGCCACGTGGCAGCCTCTGATTGGTCCGCCACAAAAACAGTCAATCCATTACCAAACTAGCCACTGCCACTTGTCAACATGTTATTTTCCTGCTTGGAATATTCCAGGGGAATATTCTCTTTTTAATTTTTCCAAATTTGAAAGGTCAAAATTGGTCAACTATTTTTAGAGTTTACTAGAGACTTCAAACCTTCATAAATTTCACATACAACGTCGGATTTGAGTCCCATTCATGGCGACAGAATCGCAGCGATGAGGCCTTTCCATTCGTTTAGATTGCAACCATTTCTGAGCACTTCCATTTTTGAGCATTTTTTTTCAACTTGGACATGATCACCTGATCACCCCTCCCAAATGGGAAGCTTTTGGACCCCAAAATCTCTCTGAATTACATAAATTGAAGATGAGGAGATTGATTCTCCACTCTTCCAACCTTGAACCACTGAAATCTTCCCGACTTCATCAAATTGAGCTTCTCATAAAAAGATAAATTCTTCCTTGAATCCGCTGACCGACTGTTGCTAACCTTGATTGAGTCATGATGCAAATTTTTGAAATTTGCAGAATAACAACTATAATTTGCAGAAAAAATATTGCTCCTAAAATGGTCTACCTTTAAAGGAAACTAAAAATAAGGTTCACCTTGCCAACTGTCCTTATGGCGAATTTTTGTCGAATGAGCCATGTACTTGTGTCGACTCTCGACCAAGTTTTCTCGCCATACCAATCTACCATTCTGAAACCAGAAACTATCCTTGCTAAAATTTGTGCCCTCTTTTCTTGCATGCTTTTCCATTTCATGGATTCTTGCACCACTTTGCACCGACACTTCGTTCTCTGCACTGATTGACACCAAAGGAACTTTCTGCAACATCTTGTCATCTTCTTCCAAAGACGACTTGCTATCAGAGTAAAACATATTATCATTTATATCAGAAATAACATGAAAAGGATTATGTACAAAATATTTTTTCTTAATCATCAACAAAGTAAAATTTTGACTTGCATTGAAAAGCCTTTTCAACTGCCCTGCATTCACTAAAGATGATTCTAGCTTCTTCTGATGTGCTCTCACAATAAACTCCTTGCCATCCTTGAACAGATGATACTTGTTCTCATGGTGATGTAAGATCACTTTTCTATCATATGAATATGGACTACACAACACTACACCTGTAGTGTCAAGTGGTACTACATCTAGTTCAACCAAATCAACATAATGAGCTGTTATGGCAAAGCGCAAAATGCACTTTCTTGAGACTTGTACATTAGCATCCTTGCAAATCCATTCAAGTGGATATGGCTTTGGATTTGGAATGGTCTCAAGTTTTAGCTTCTTGAATAATTCTTCTGAGATGAGATTCTCTTGTGACCCACTGTCAAATAGTGTGTTTATCTTTGTGTGTTTTAAAATTATCCTCACATGAAACAACTCTATCCTCCTCTCTTCATTTGGAGCTTCTATGTGACAGTTTAAAGTTCTAGAACTAGGATTTGTTTCCTTTACAATATCTTTCCTGTTTATGTTCTTTAGTACCAGGGCTATGACTTTAGTTTCATCACCTGATTCAGACTCTAAGTGTTGTTCAGAATTTGCAACCGTTTTGCCCTTTTCTTTGGTTTTAAATTTTTCTGGTTTCAGCTCCGAATGAAGTTTACAGCAATGGTATTCATCGTGGCTTTTTTTGGAACAGTTTTTACAAAATAATTTCCCTTTTTATTTCCTATAGTTTGCATTTCTTTTCCTCCCTTTGCCTTTAAATTCACTATCCACATTCCCATCAAAATATTTTTTACCTCTAGCCTTTAAATGCGTGGCTTGTACACAAACCTTGTCTAGACTAGTAGGATTGAACATAAGGATAGTATGTATAAGATAGTTGTGTAAACCACCTATATATTTCAGCAAAGTATCTTGGCTATGCAAATCAATTCCAAGTAATAAATCCATTCGTCTAAACTCTTGAGTGTAATCTTGAACACTTTGTCCCTTAAGTTGTCTAAAACTTTTCCAATTCATGATAGCCTTTTGTAAATGAGCTAATGGATAAAATTGGTGCTTAATTGCAAAAATAAATTCAGCCCATGATATAGTGATCTTACCATGTTTTTTAATTTCATCCTTGGTCTTGGCTTCCCACCGTACCAATGCTACTCCTTCCATTCTCAAAGAGGCTAACTGAATCTTGGTGTCGTCTTCATGAAGGTTTTGTATCCTCAAGTAAACTTCCAACTGTCTTATCCAATTTTCAAGTTTCTCTACATTGACCACACCATTAAACATAGGCAACTCAAATTTAACATCAAGCTTTAAAAATGAACTTTTACCAGTGGTTTTATACTTTTGAGATTGATTCACCGAAGTTGAGGATGACGATGTAGAGGAAGAGGATGAAGATGGGGATGGTGGATCACCATTACCACCATGTCCTTTCTTTGACTTATCATCAATTTTCTTTCCTCCTGAAGAACCCTCTTCTTCTTTCTGATGTTTAGACTCTTCTCCAACAAGCCTATCATTCCTTTCTTAGTAGAGTATCCTTACCATCTCTTTCATGTCTAGGAAAGCCTTTCGGAACACCCGTTCCTCTTCTTTGGGATCAATGTCTTCAGGAGCTTCTCCTTCTCTTGAACACATGCCTGAGGCTTCTTCAATGGCTCTTGAAGGTGGCTCTCTGGCCCTTCTTGGTTGAGGATTACTTTGTGCACTAACCAAGTGTCCTTCACCTCTCTTGATTTTAATCCTAGTAAGCATCAAAACTTGCAAACAATCAACTATATATTTGCACAAGAACAAATGCTGAGTAAAAATATAGCTCCTAAGGCTCAAATACTGAGCTATGATACCATCTGATCTGAAAATGGATCTATTTTTAATTCTATGCAAAGTATCCATTTCCATTTAATTTAGTGTGCAAAGTATTCTCCATGTCTTGTAGGTTAAACAAAATCTTTTTGGTAATTGTTTCTGAGTTTTTGTGTGAGGAAATGTTAATTAAGTTTATTGTTTAACATATTATATCAGAAATCCCCGGATGCGGGTGCTGGCAGAGTAAATGTTGGCGATGGGACGGAGGTCAATCAGACGGGAGGCCACCTGCCTTCCCACATGGGACCAACGAGCCCACCTAACCGCAGTTAATACCCCCCGCCTGCTCTTAATGGCATTTGCAATGGAGGCGCTTCTCAATAAGAATGTTGATGTTCGAGGCAGTCTCGACTTCCGCAACAATGTTTCGTATCGGGTTAATAGGTCTGGTCATTCAATGCTGAGGATTGATTGTTGCAGGAACAGGTTGTTATATGCTATGGCTCCGCTCTCCCCTGCGCCGATGAATTGGTGGTGCAATTCTGTTGCGGGCAAAGCCAGCGAGCTCACCACCACTGGGAAACGCAGTTGCAGCACCTGCTGCTTGGAGCCCGCCGACAGTCTTCAAATTTCCATTGTAGGTTCTTGCATGTCTGCTACGGTTGTTCTGGGCATTCCTCCTGCGCTGAACCCAGTCAATTCTCCGGCACTCCAGAGCTCCAGCTCCAATTCGGCTGCAAGCATGCCCCGGCTAAGGAAGAGGATGCGTTGCAGGTGGGGGTCCTCTCACAGTGCCAGGAGGCGTTCGCCCTCCACCTCCACTTCTCCATCAGAAATCTCTTCGCCCTCAGACAGCCTCCCTCGCCTCCTCCATGGACACCTATTCCGCTCAGGTCGCAGGCTTGACTCGCCCTCCGGTGATGCGCTGCCTGCACAGTCCCATAAAGCTCTCTTTTCGTTCGATTGTGCACTCAACAGACCGAGAGTCACTGTGGCCATCTCTGTTGTCTTCCTGGAGGAGCCCCAGCCTGCGAATCCGCCGGAAGAGCAGGGTCCTGTTGAAGGCGCAAACATGGAAGCAGTGCAGCAAGATTCGCGGGGACAGCCTAGTGGGAGCAAGGAGATTATGTAGGAGGACTCGGGGCGTGTTCAGGAAAATTTGATGGAAAATCCTTCAGCGGTCCACTCCAACGCAGAACTCTCACATGATCGTGGCGAACCAGAAGATTATGGATGCAGGATCGAGGAGGTTGCTCCTGATGAGTAATTCGGCCCTCTTTTTATGTTTCTCATGCTATTTCTCTGCCCTCTCTGAGGGCGTGTTATGTTGTTTTAATGTTTCCTTCAACTATGGTCCAATTTTTGTCAGTGACCAGTCTCAGTTTTTACAGTGGTCCAGTTTTGTTATGGTCCAGTTTCACTGCTATATAATGTCTATGTTCCTATTTTTAGTCAAAGACATTCCAGTCCAATCCCCTGCGTGGGATTTTTTCAGTTGGTGGTTCTTCAGACTGGTTTCCCTCTCGCAGGGCAGCCAAAAACTAGTCTCTGTCAGTTCAAATTGCCTCCACGAAGGCACTGTTAATGCCTCAGCCTGATGTACTATATTTTTTACTGTTAATAGAATACTCTAACTTAGAAAAAAAAAAACATATTATATCAGAAATACATAGCAAGAGAAATTCACCATAACATAACACAACAAACCGATGAGGCAGTTCACCCCTCCTAGGCTACATCTGTCGAGTCCAGGGCTCCCAATGGGCATGTCCTTTCTCTATTAAGGTGCTCAAAATGGTTATACAATGAAATATATGCATAAACAGGAAAAAAAATTGTGAATTTCGCTTCATAAGATATAAATAAGCTAAAAATGGATTTTGTTTCACCTCAAACAGTGAAGTACAACCCAATACAACTCCATCTCCCTGATGGACCTAGTGGCTCTTTCCTCTTCTCTGAAGCAAAAATGGCTGAAGAACACCTCTGTTCACTCTGCAACCTATCCCAAACACTCCAGAATGATGAAGAAAGAAAAATTTGACTAAAATTTTGTCCAAATTGGTTCAATATTGTGAAAGTTATGACCTCCCAAAGAAAAATGCCCAATGTCACTTGAAAACCCCCTAAATGTGGGCTAACTCTAGTTAATCGCGTTAAATTTGGCAGAGAGGCCGGATTTGGTGGAACGCGCCCCAAATAGGGTGGAACCACTAGCAGTTAAAATTAATGCTTAGGTTGGGTGGTCACATGTCAAACCCCGCTCTATCCGCCGACGGTTCCGTTAACATTAAATGGTGGCAATAAATGTTTGACATCGTGGTTACATGAAAGGGATTCCAAACGGTCATTGTAACTGCTAGAAGAGTGGCTCCCAGTCACCAGCTGCGGTCATATGATGCGTGGGGGCTGGCCCTTAGGGTTTGGCCCCCATTTTGCTCTGCCCAAATCAACCTTAAACTTTAAATATAAACTCTCTTCCACCATGGTTAAGACTTATATGTGTGGCACAATGGTATTTGCGTGCGGCTTGTAGGACGAAGTCCATGGTTCAAACCTCATAAGTTAAAAACTTTTGAATATGCCCAACCTACTCCTAGGCCTGGGGCCACGTGGTGGCCTCCAGGCCGACCATGTGCCAGCCTCTGATTGGTCTGCCACACAAACAGTCAATCCATTACCAAAACATCCACTGCCACTTGTCAACCTATTATTCACCCACTTGGAATATTCCACGAGAATATTCTTTGGAATATTCCAAAGAACATTCTCTTTTTAATTTTTCCAAATTTGAAAGGTCAAACTTGGTCATCTATTTTTGTAGTTTACTGGAGACTTCAAACCTTCATAACTTTCATATACGACATCAGATTTGAGTCCCATTCACGGTGCCAGAATCACAACAGTGAGGCCTTTTTAGTCGTTCAGATTGCAACCATTTCTGAGCACTTCCTTTTTTGAGCTTTTTTTTTTTCAACTTGGACATGATCACCTGATCAATCTACATGCCTCAAAACCATCATATCGGTCATAGCATGCTCATGAAAATCAATGGACACTATTGGCTACCAGTGTCCCACAATGGCCCTGCTCCTAAATGCTTTACCAACATGTTTCTTCCTATTCCAATTCCTTTTGTTGTTGCTGCTAATTCTCTGATATTCAATCAAACCACACAAGCCAGACATTTTTCATGCTTTCCTGTACCAATCACATAACTTCCACTATATTCAAAATAAATTGAAATAAACTAAAATCATACCTCATTGGTAGCTCATTAATAAGGTACCCTTGCAATTCTATTCATTGCGTGTCACAATAATTCAAACTAGAATCTTTTTCCAAATCATCATGTATAAACATATCACATTCGTTTAACTCAAAACATAACCATCTTAATCAAAATCATAGATCACATGTAATCATCATATATCCAGCATGCGCGCAATACAATATGTACGCAACACTGCATATCCAACATGTACATAACACCTCTATACCCAACACTGCATATGAAATATACACACAACACCAGTACTGCACATCCTAAGACCACACTATCTCTACCAAGCAACCTTGCTTCCAATGTCTCTCTACCAAGCAACCTTGCTTCCAATGTCTCTTTGCCTTCCATGCTTATCCTAACATTTTGCGGATCACACTATTTTCATTCCGCTGATGTATCTCTCAGCGCAGCCTATCCATAACATAAACATAAACATAGTATAATCACATAATATCAATTCATTTCCACATGATACTGACATCATAGATCCGCCAGGTCTACTCTTCCCACTTGATTCCTTATAGCCAATAACCTCTTCACGCCATTCACCTGCATATGCAATCATTCCTCTACCATAGTTATTCATGATGACTCTATCAAACAAAGAAATTTGTACATACATATATGCACATAAACATCAACATATGCACATGACAGACATATGTACATTTTATAAACATTATAATGGGATGGACACATCATTATTTATACATACATACATACAAACATACACACACACACATTCATATATCTATGTATATATATATGAATATATACATCTATGTGTATATATATATCTATATATATATATAGATATATATATATATATATATGAATGTGTGTGTGTGTGTTTATGTTTATATGTATGTATGTATAAATGTGTGTATGTATTTATGATAATGTTTATAGGTATATATGTATGTACATATGCTCCTGTCTGACAAGGTTATCGGGATCATGATTGTTTTATGTTGATGTTTATGTGCATATATGTATGTACATATTTCTTTGTTTGATAGAGTCATCAGGAATAACTATGGTAGAGGAATGATTGCATATGCAGGTGAATGGCGTGAAGAGGTTATTGGCTATAAGGAATCAAGTGGGAAGAGTAGACCTGGCGGATCTATGATGTCAGTATCATGTGGAAATGAATTGATATTATGTGATTATACTATGTTTATGTTTATGTTATGGATAGGCTGCACTGAGAGATACATCAGCGGAATGAAATGAATTGATATATATACATCAACCTAATAATGATCACAACATAATGACCATACATCAACCTAATAATTATCGCAACATAACAACCATATATCATAAGATCAAGGTTAAGAGAACTCCCTTTATCCATGCATCATATGCACAACATCAAGAACAACAGTCCCCAACATAGATAAGGCATATAACGCCTCAAATCCCTTTACTTTACCTTTCTCATAACTATCTTGCCACCTTCCATTTACACCAATGGCCCCAACCAATCCAACTAGTTTTCATACTCTTGCCTTTAACTTCCCTTATACATGCATCGAGCTTCATCAGGGTCTTACATCACCTGTTGAGTTTCATCCAACTCTCCCTAAGCTCCATTAACTTTCCTCTTTCTCCAACCAATCCCCAAGGCCCTCAAAACATTAAAGGAAAAAACAGTAACAAACAAGAAGAAAACCATGAAAAAATAATAGTAATACAACACCACAAAAAGGTGGCATGGCCATGCACTAGACGCAATCAAGACCACAAATCAAATGCAACAAATCACAAAAAACCAAAATCACAATACTAGCAACAAACACTATGACTCAATCCTCATGGTTCCTGTTGGTGTTCCCATGTTTTGACCAGGTTGACAAGGCCAAAAGATGAGACAACATAGAAACACTTTAAGACCTAAGGATCTAGCCCTCCTAGATCCAGAGAGGGATCTCTCTAGATGAGTCAAAGTGTATGTCTTTGAAGCTCTAAGTTGTGATTTTAGGCTAGTTCTGGGCTCAGGGTTGTTTGTTTGATTGTTTGTGTTTGGTTGTTCGGAGTCAGGAAAGGAAGGTCCAACATAAGACAAGGATAAGCAAAAAGGCAATTTAGGCAAAGGCAGGTAGCTCAGAGAACATCAAAGCCATTGGGCTATGGAGTCAAGAAAGGATTTATATGTAATCAATGTGCAAGCTTTCAGTTGGGATATTCATCTAGAGCGTTTGGATCTTGCAAGATGATTGGTGGAATGGAACATTAAGGATTGAAAATGAAGGAAAGAGAACCAACCAACTCTGTCTATAGATCATGTCATAGGTCATTTAACTCCAGACCTACTTGGACAAAATCAAGGGTAGGACAAGGGATCTTAGAAGGGCCCAATTACGATGGAAAGATCCTAGTGAGGCAGATACAGGGTTCTAGACCTCCCAGTGTTCCCGACACAGCCAACTAGATCCTCACAAGAACATCTAAACATAAGTTTCATTAATTCATACATCAGAGAGCAGGAAATAACATCCACTACATTGGTTAAATCAATTGAAATCAACATTCAGATACACATATAAGCAGAAAACATAAAGGGCTGGGAGAGCAGCAACATAAGGTACCTATCAAGGGTAAAGCTTATGCCAAAATTCTAATGCGAGCCAGATGAAATGTGATGAAATGAAAGCAAGTCAATCACAAATACAGAGAAAGGGAAACATCACCAGCCGCTTTAGATCAGGATCCAAAGAAACATGCTTGTCATATTAAAAACAACACCAATCAGGTACATCATCACCCATAGCTTGAACATTCAGTCTGAATACATCAAATCTCAGCCTATCTTACAATATTACACAGAGAACTTGTCTCAAGAGGAAAATGCTTGCGTTTCACTGGTATATCATCAACAACAACAACAACTTTCTTTCTGTGCTTTATAGCAAGGATGAACGGAAGGATGAATGAGAAGGTAGGTGGACACTTAATGTAATATTAAACACCACAATGAACGCAGGGCTGAGACCCATCCGGTTTAAATGTTGAGTATTTAATTTCTGTCACCTCTTAATGCAGGAGTGATCTTCTTCAGATATGATTTTGACATGGTTTGGCTATAGTACTCTAGGTGCTTTGAACAAAGATAAAATAATCTGCTGAGAGGTCTGCCATATAAATGCTCTGATGGTTTTGAACTGAGGTCTGGTGGAAATTCCTTGAGGGACATTGTGCATAATAAAAGCAGTCTGGATGACCTGTACTTGATGAAGAAAAACATTCTACTAGTGAATAAACCCTGATGTTACCTTCTGCTCGTGCTCAGGACCTTTTGATCGATCCTCGGGGTCTTCAACTGGTGCTTTGCCTCTTTAAACTACTAGTTTAGGGCTCTAGATCTTCATTAGGGTGCCTTAATCACTTTTGCTCTGTACTGCAACACTTTTCCGCTCCATTTCTGCTTCTGACAGGTTAGCTCAGGTTTTAATGGCGTTGGGATATTTTCTATAGAGTTCAAACCCTGTTCTTTAATGCATGTCTAGTCTTTACCCTTCCGAGTCATTTCTCACAACTTCCAACCGCTGAAGATGATATTTCTTGGTTTCATTTTCGTTGTGCAGAGGCTGCGAATCATGGCGGTCAATTACCATTGACAACCCTACAAAACATGAAAGCTGTGAAGAAAACAATGGATAGAGGTGGTGGACACGTCGGAAATAACGATGATGGATGTATGTTGGACATGGACGGGGGTGAGGACTGCGGAGGCAACAATGGAGGAAGATACGACACAGTGGAGAATGCATGGGAGAACATCAAGGCAGACGTGTGAATTGAAAAAACGATAACCTTTGACCTTGAACATATATGAACGGACGTGAAACTGTACGGTGAGGACGCGTGGAATTGCAATGTGGCGGGTGGACTCGGTAATCGGAGGGTAGACAGATCTGGGCTGTTGATCGCGGAGGATATCAATGGCGAGGATGACATACGGTGGACCATCGGGTACGGCGGAGGTGATTTAACCCATGCGCTGCTTTGTTGATTAATGGCCATCGGATGGGCGTCTGGAGATTGAACAGTTAACGGTGATTTCGCTGGGTGACTTGAGCCGAACGATAATGCGCGGGGAGAAAGTGGTTTTGGAGTCATACAGGGGGCACGCGGCAGGCGACCAGTGGAATCGCTGTGATTTTAGAAATACCGCCTACTGCCCAAAGGCGATGCGATAAAAACAGCCGGGTTTTGAATAGTACGGCAGGGACCACATGGCGGATGGGCTCCGCTCCGTCGATCTGTCAGGCGAATGGACGGCAGAGATGTGGTCTAGGATTTGAATGGGAAACACGGGGAACTGTGGATTAAAGGGTTGTCGTCCAATTAAACAAGATCTACGGATGGAAACTCGCTCGAAAAACCCATGGGACTAGTGACTTCGGGATTAATGCTTTGGTTGCGGCGCTGGGTTGCATGGACGGACCGGGTGTGGGGCGCTTAGTGGGAAGGGGGCTAGGGCCCAAATTCATGAAATATATCACTTTAACTCATTTTTAATGCACTTTTAGGCTCGGGGAAGACAACGATAGGGAGGAAGAGGGGGATTTGGAAAAAACAAGGGGTGTAGGGATTTTTGGAGGGGATTTAAGGGATTAATAGGGAAAATAAGAAGGGGAAAAGAGGGACTTTTCCAAAGGGGAAAAGGAGGTAAGAAAATTAGTGTCTTACAGGGGTACGAGGGGCAATGAAGGCCTTTGAGAAATGGGGCAACAGATAGGATTCATACAAGGCAAAGCACTCAGAGACTTCAACGAGAATGGGTTCTCAGGGGAAAGGCATTCCTTGAAGGCTCTTCAATAATTTAGCCCCCAGCTTGCTTGTCAAGAATTACATAGGGGGGTTAACAGTGGCTCCACATGGGGATGGCTTCTTCTTGAAGGAGTCAAGAAACCAGAATTGATCTTTGGAGTAGGCCAGATGCCTGTTGCTTAGCACATCCCTTTTTTTTAGTTTTAGCTTCCACAATATGATAGAAACATCAGCAGAAATATTCCCCAACCAATCTACCTACCCAAACTATGATCCTAACAATTTTCCCTTTGGGTGCATTTGAGCTAGTAGACCCTTTACATTTTGTTTTTAAAACAGAAAACAAACCTATTCTATTTCTACCCTTATTGCTCCATGAGACCAGATTAAACAGTTGGCCTCATATGCTTCTCTACCTAATCTACTACCTGTTGGGATTAAAATGTCCAACAGGTTTCTTCTCCTACATTCTAAAACAGGAAATTGAAAAACATCCAAGCCAGGATTAAACTGTCAGACTTGCTGGAGTGAAGACTCTTGAAAACAAAACTGGTGAAGGCATGAAATTTGCAGTTTGAAGCCTCCTTCTTTTTGTGACTGAGGTTTTCAGCATATTAGAGTCACTTCCTTTTCTTCCTTTGAGCTCTGGTTTTGGGCATGTTAGAGCTGATTCTTCTTTCACTGCTGGTCCAGATTTTGAGCATGTTAGGACCAGCTCTCTTTCTCTCTATTTTTGGAACATTTTCCTCTTTTTCCTAGTAAGTAAAACTGCAATGGTATATACAATGGAAAAGGAACTGGAAACTGAAATTTAGCAGATGTAGTGCTTGAGCATCCTGCCATTGACAGGACCCCCAAACAGCTCTGTACCATCAAGTTCTTGTAGAAAAAATGCATTAGGACCCACAATGGCTTGATTAATATATGGGCCTTGCCACAAGCTGTCAAACTTTCCATGTTTGCCTTTGTCTTCTCTCCTTGAATCCCATTTCAGAACTTTATCTCCAACCTTGAAATATGAAGCTTTAGCTCTTTTGTCAAACAGCTTTTTAATGTTTTCTTGAACTTTGACTGCTCTGTTGTAGAACTGCTCCCTTGTTTGCTGCAGATGGATAGTTTCATTTATTCTTCTCACTGTGTTGTTTTCCTCTGATTGGATCTCCTGGACGATTTTGATTACTGGAACTCCAAGGCTTGTAGGAAAACTGCTTCTGTTCCATAAACCAGCTAGAATGGTGACATGCCAATAGATTTCTTCGTGGTGAGCCTGTCAGCCCACAAAGCATGTACCAAATTTTTATGCCATGACCTTTTGTTCTCTTCCAGCAGCTTCTTGATGATTGTGACCAGGCTTTTGTTAGATGATTCAGCTAATCCATTACCTTGGGGGTAATAGGCAGTTGAATGAACAAGTGCTATTCCATACCTACGACAGAAATCAACCATTCTCTTGGATCCGAAAGCAGCAGCATTGTCAGTGATTATTTTCCTTGGACAGCCAAACAGAGATAAGATGAAGTCCTCTAGGAACCTAATGATGACAGAATCAGTGGCATTCCTAGTGGGTATGGCTTCTATCCATTTGGTGAAGTAATCTGTAGCAGTTAGGATCCATTTGTGTTGCCCAGAAGAAGAGGGGTGAATTTCCCCAATGAAATCTAGGCCCCATTGCATGAAGGGACCTTCTATGGTGATAGGTTGTAAAGGGAGGGGAAGGAGCTTTCTTCTGCCTTTCAAGATCTGACATTGGTGGCAGATTAGAATCATTTTATGGACATCATTGAAGAGTGTAGGCCAACAGTAACCAGCCCTGAGTATTTTATTTGCAGTGGTTTTCCAACTTAGGTGGCCTCCACACTGCCCAGCGTGGAATTCTTGTTTGATTCTTTCAGCTTCAGTTTCAGACAAACATTTCAATAATAGGCCATTTGGATTTTTCCAGTATAGATTCTCATTCAAAATGCAGTAATTTCTAGCTTTGAGTTTTATGAATCTGGCCTTGGTTTTGGATAGTTCTAGAGGGGCATTGAGATTGGTGGGCACATAAAGGATATCAGAATACCAAGGAGAGTTTTGAAACTGCTCCTCGACCGTTGGGTGGGGCAATCCTTCCTGCTCATCTAAGGCATTTATCATGTTAATTTCAAGGGCCTGCAAGTTTTTTTCAGCCATTAATTGGGCCAAGCCTTGACCTTTGATCAGCTTGGTGGGTTTTATTTCAAGGTCGTATTCTAAGATCGTAGCAATCCATTTGCCCCTTTTTCCATCAAGGTCCTGGGACAAGATGTCTTTAACCACTATATTGGGCACGTAAGCAACAGTGTGAGAATGCAGAATGTACACCCTAAAGTCTTTTAGGGCCTTGACTAGGGCGTAGGCCTGTTTTTCCATAATGTTGTATTTTAAGGGTGCATCTCTTAAGGCTTTGTTGAAAAAGGCGATGGGCTATTCATTTCCTTCTGAATTCTTTTGCAGCAAGACTGCAGCTATTGTATGTTGGGAGGCAAATGAAAAGATCAGAAAATCTTTTGAGAAGTCTGGGCTGATAAGGACAGGGGCTTGAGTGAGTGCAAGCTTTACCGACTCAAAAGATTTCTTGGCTTCAACAGTCCACTTGATTCCTGCACCTTTCTTTATCATGTCAGTCATTTTCTTAAGATGCTCAACAAGATTGGGAATGAATCTCCTAAGGAAATTGATATTCCCTATGAGGGACTGTAACTCCTTGATGTTTCTAGGATGTGTAATTTGAATTAATCCCTCAACCCTCTACGGGTCTATCCTAATCCCTTCCTCGGATATAATATGACCAAGAAGCTTACCCTCTTGTAGCCCAAAAACAGTTTTCTTAGGATTTAGGGACAGACCGTACTTTCTACATTTTTAAAAAAATTTCCTCAGATGTTTCAAGTGTTCTTCTTTAGTTTTAGAAAAGACAGTCAAGTCATCCAAGTAGATAACTATGAAATGTCCTATCTCATCTGAGAAAGCTATATCCATAGCTCTCTGGAAGGTAGCTCCAGCATTCATCAGTCCAAACGACATTTTCACATACATGAAGGTGCCCCATGGAGTGGTAAAAGCTGTTTTGAGTTGATCTTCTGGGAGTACCAGGACTTGATTATATCCTAAAAAACCATCAAGCAGGGAGATTCTCTTAGAGCCCACTACCTTCTGTAGGATATGTTCCATCCTAGGCAAGGGGTAGTTGTCTTTCAGGGAGGCTCTGTTGAGGTTTCTGAAGTCTATGCACAATCTAATCTCTCCTATTTTCTTTCTCATAGCCACTAATTTTGACACCCAATCAGAAAACCTTACAGGGACTATTATGCCTGCATCATACATTTTCTTGATTTCTTTCTCTACTGCAGGCAATTGTTTTGGATTGATTCTACGGATTTTTTGTTTGAATGGCTTCTGATTTTCCTTCAAGGGTATCTTGTGTTGTATGATGTTGGTGTCATAGGCTTTTAAGTCTTCATAACTCCATGCAAACACATCAATGAATTCCTTAAACATGTCAATGTATTTGTTCTTCATGTTTGCAGGTACAGACTTAGCCAGTTTGATCATTTTGGGCTTATCTTCAGCGCCAATGTTGCATTCTTCTACATCTGAGTCTGCATGTTCTATAGTGGGCTTTTTTCTACATCGTTAAAGTCAAAAAGGTCCTCTAGGGGTGCCAGGCCTCTAGGTATGTTCTTTTCTTTGGCCTGCAACACCTCCATTTCCTCGTTTTCTGCGTTTTCACATTTTTAGGTTGCATTTCCAGTTTCCTCAAAAAAGGTGTTTATTTCTACGTTATAGGGTGTCTCTTGTTCATCTGGGGGATCCTCACTTAGGTAGATGTCATCAGATTTTGAGTCCGAATGTGAAAACTAAAACTCATTTATGCCTACCAGAAAATCTTCGATCTGTTTATCTCCTTCAAAGACCTGCCAGTATTTCTCGTTGTCTAGCACTACAGGTCTGAACTTGGTTTGAATGATGATTTGTTGATCGGGGGGAGTCTTAGGATATGAACTAGCTAGGAAAGCTAATCCATTAGCAATAACATTCTGACTCCTAGGCACAAATACCAACTCATATTCAACAAAGGTTTTCAATAAGTCTACTGCGTCATTCCTGTATGCTCTAAGTCGGGGATGTTTCGCTATATATTCGCCATTTACTTGTTTGATCACTAACTCTGAGTCTCCTTTTACAACTATCCTATGGGCTCCTAATTTTTTCAATAGATTCAGACCCAGGATGAGAGCCTCGTATTTTGCAGTATTATTTGTGCATTTGAAATGCAGATTCACAGCGTGGCTCTCTGCATGATCATTTCCTGTGTTACGTAGCCACACCCCTGCTCCAGCATTTTGCCTAGTACAGGACCCATTGAAATTCATTTCCCATAGGGGCTCGCCATTATGTTGCGTTGAGGAGTCCGTACTAGGTTGTGGGTTATCTTGTTCTTCGCGTGGTATATCAGTTTGAAGGGTATGACTAATAGGCTGACTGCGTTGTGTTCCTGGCTCATTCTGATTTTCGTTTTTTGTACCCTGCCTATGGTTTTCATAGTCGAATTCTTCTAGGGTAGCCATTATGCTAAAGTCCATGGGCTCCGTGTTTTTTCTTGAATTTTTACATTCAGATTCTAGCTCTCCTAAGGATTGGTCATTATAAAGGATGAAGGAATCCAGGTATGTGTGTACAGAGTATAATGGTGAATTTTTATGCTTCTCGAGGCTACTAACTAGGAATTTCATCTGGGATTCTCTATACAGTCTTCTCAGCTGGCCAAATAGAGGGATAGTGGCATATGAGCCATCCATCTGCATTGTTCCTTGCAGCTTGGCACCCCATGATCTTGAAAATAGCATGCCATACTTGGGTGGCACATCTGCCACCACCACATCCATGACCATACATTTAGCTGGGATCTGGGTCAAGTTTACACATAAATCCTTGAGCAGGCCTAGGCATTTTACTCTGCTAGAGTCAAATGAATATAGATCTTTGTAAGGTCGTGTTACTTCTAGGCTTAGCTTTTCCATCACTACCTTAGGCATTAAATTGTGTGATGCTCCAGAATCATGCATGGCATTGTGGAGTATTTTGTCATGAATGTTGAGACTAATACAGAAAGGTGGAACTACCCCTTCCCGAAATTTTCCCTCAATCTTTGGACCAAATAGGAGGGCAGGTTGATCATCATTCAAATTTATAGAGTCATTTTTTCCCCTAAATTTAGTGCTTTCAAAATTTGGCCTTTATATACATTCTGAGTGGCCAACTCAGCTAATGGTACAAAAATTTTGATTTTTGCAATCTCACTCTCTAAATTGAAAGTGGACTGACTCTTGGAAGCGCTTAACTCTGTTTTACTTGCTATTGCTTTAGTAGCTAAATCAGTTTGTGATTTCTCACTATGTACAAGGTCAGGAACCGTTTTATTAGGAGCACTAACTGCAGTGCTATTGCTGCTGGTTGGTTGGCTTTGTCTTTCAGTGTCTTGGTTGTCTTTTCCCTTGTGTTTACCAGAACTTTCGGCTGCTGGCTTGTTATTTGCAGCAGATTCTTTAGCAGTTTTATCAGGTCTTTTCTTGATGGTTACCTCAGGAGTATTTGTTTTGGAATGTTCTTGGTTCTTTTTGCTCCTAAGTTCATATTGTTCTTTGACTGGTAACATGGCATTTTCAAATCCTAGCCTGTAATCCTTAGTTTCTAACCATTCCTCATCCCAGTACGAGGGTGAGGGTTGATATTCCTCTGAATCATAGTTAAGGACTGAGCCCTCTGCTTCAAACATGTTTATTGTATTCCCTTCAGATTCTTCAATGGTCCCCTCGTCTTCATCTAGAAATTTTTCTTGAAATGGGGGAACAACTTGTTGATCTAACTCTCTTTGTCTGTTGGGAGCAACATTGTTTCTTCTAACGTTTTGGTTCTGATTTCTGTTTTGGACAGCCATCCTTTTAATCATTTGTTGTAGCTCTTCCACATTTTTAGACAATCTATCATATTTGGGATCCGATGAGGAAGCTACATTGTCATCCCTATAGGTTACCCTTTTCTCAACCTTTAATCTTGCCCTTTTTTCCATCAGGTTTGCTTCTACGGTTATGGCTCCTTTTTGCATGTCTTCCAGTGTGTTATACTCCTTATCTCTAAGCTCATAAGCCATGTCAGCATCAAATCCATCAGGATATTTAGCTAGGGCCATCCCTTGTGGAGGTTTCATGTGTGGAGGGAGAGCATTGTAAATGCTGTTGAATCTAGTGGTGTACTCATGGACGCTCTCTCCTACGTTCCTCTTAAGGGACATGTATTCTACTAGGAGCTGGCAAGGGTTTTCTCTAACCTCCCATTTGTCTATGAAGTTCCGATATAACACAGGGAGATCTTGGATACTGCCAGGGGGTAAACCTTTAAACCATTTCTTTACATTGCCCCCTAGGCTTTGGGCAAAGATTCTTATTTTTATTGTTTCATCATCAATTTCCATATAATCAAAAGAATCCTCCATCTTATCTACATGTTGCTGAGCTGTAATGGATTCTTTGGCAGTGAAGTGTGGGATTTTTGACTGATTATCATTTGGCAAGGGTAACAAGGGCTGTGGTAGAACTAAAGGTGCGTACCAAGCTGCCATGATAATGTTCTGGTGATGTATAGGGTTGGCTTGAGCAGCTGGTATTTGGATGATAGGGATATTAGGACCAACAGAAGTTTGTTGAGCAGATCTAGGGTGGGAGAGCCCCAAGTTTTGAATGAAGTGGATATCAGGTGGTGTAGATGGATGGGTTCCTCTATCCCTAGTGTGTTGACCACTATGAGATGGTGTACTGTGAGGCTCAAGGTCTTGCTGGTCTAGATGATTGAATGACCTAGTTCTTGGTAATTTTTTAGGTAGGTCTAGGTTAGGGAGAAAATGTGACAGAGTTGTTAGGTCTTCTGGTGCAGAATTATCTCTATAAATGTGACTGGAAATAGTTGGTCTTTCAAGTGCAGGAGCTCCCTTGAGGATACTCTCCGGATTATCAACTATTTCAGGTGGTTCAGGGTTGGGATAAGCCCTTGTGTGGATGGTTCTGTAAGCCAGAATTTTGTTCCTAGCTAAGCAGATTAACCCTACTTGTTGCTTCTACCGTGGTTGATGTTTTCTCAGGGGCTAGTCTCCCAATGGAGCCTATTGTGAAACCAAGATAATCAAAAGGCCTACTAATCACCAGTGGATTCTTTTCATTTAGGAACGATGGAGTCGCCAGGCGGAGGGTTTTAGGGTGTATTTAAAGGGTCACACTATCCACCACAGTGCTCAAGCACTATCACCTTTCAGGAATCTCCTCATGACAGTAAACTCCAACCAGAGATTGACTGGGAGGGCATTCACCAGATATGTCACCTCCAAAGAGTGTGAGATCCGGAGGCTACTTGGCCCTTTCCAGGCTTTGTCTAAGAGTGTGGTGGATATTCAATGATGGAGGTCGATCCAAGAAAGGAGTGACTTACTGTCAACATAACCAAAGTTCTAAGTTTCTGAAGTTTTTAAGAATGTTTAAGGTGAAATGTACTCAGAAGTCCACAGTGGAGTCGCCATTATGTTGGTGTTCCCATGTTTTGACCAGGTTGACAAGGCCAAAAGATGAGACAACATAGAACCACTTTCAGACCTAAGGATCTAGCCCTCCTAGATCCAGAGAGGGATCTCTCTAGATGAGTCAAAGTGTATGTCTTTGAAGCTCTAAGTTGTGATTTTAGGCTAGTTCTGGGCTCAAGGTTGTTTGTTTGATTGTTTGTGTTTGGTTGTTGGGAATCATGAAAGGAAGGTCCAACATAAGACAAGGATAAGCAAAAAGGAAATTTAGGCAAAGGTAGGTAGCTCAGAGAACATCAAAGCCATTGGGCTATGGAGTCAAGAAAGGATTTATATGTAATCAGTGTGCAAGCTTTCAGTTGGGCTAGTCATCTAGAGCATTTGGATCTTGCAAGATGATTGGTGGAATGGAACATTAAGGAGTGAAAATGAAGGAAAGAGAACCAACCAACTTTGTCTATAGATCAGGTCAGAGGTCATTTAACTCCAGACCTGCTTGGACAAAATCAAGGGTAGGACAAGGGATCTTAGAAGGGCCCAATTACAATGGAAAGATCCTAGTGAGGCAGATACAGGGTTCTAGACCTCGCAGTGTTCCCGACACATCCAACTAGATCCTCACAAGAACATCTAAACATAAGTTTCATTAATTCATACATCAGAGAGCAGGAAATAACATCCACTACACTGGTTAAATCAATTGAAATCAACATTCAGATACACATATAAGCAGAAAACATAAAGGGCTGGGAGAGCAGCAACATAAGGTACCTATCAAGGGTAAATCTTATGCCAAAATTCTAATGCGATCCAGATGAAACGTGATGAAATGAAAGCAAGTCAATCACAAATACAGAGAAAGGGAAACATCACCAGCCGCTTTAGATCAGGATCCAAAGAAACATGCTTGTCATATTAAAAACAACACCAATCAGGTACATCATCGCCCATAGCTTGAACATTCAGTCTGAATACATCAAATCTCAGCCTATCTTACAATATTACATAGAGAACATGTCTCAAGAGGAAAATGCTTGAGTTTCACTGATATCTCATCAACAACAACAACAACTTTCTTTCTGTGCTTTATAGCAAGGATGAACGGAAGGACGACTGAGAAGGTAGGTGGACACTTAATGTAATATTAAACACCACAATGAACATAGGGCCGAGACCCATCGGGTTTAAATGTTGAGTATTTAATTCCTGTCACCTCTTAATGCAAGAGCGATCTTCTTCAGATATGATTTTGACATGGTTTGACTGTAGTACTCTGGGTGCTTTGAACAAAGATAAAATAATCTGCTGAGAGGTCTTCCATATAAATGCTCTGATGGTTTTGAACTGAGGTATGGTGGAAATTCCTTGAGGGACATTGTGCATAATAAAAGCAGTCTGGATGACCTGTACTTGATGAAGAAAAACATTCTGCTGGTGAATAAACCCTGATGTTACCTTCTGCTCGTGCTCAGGACCTTTTGATCGATCCTCGGGGTCTTCAACTAGTGCTTTGCCTCTTTAAACTACTGGTTTAGGGCTCTAGATCTTCATTCGGGTGCCTTAATCACTTTTTCTCTGTACTGCAACACTTTGCCGCTCCATTTCTGCTTCTGACAGGTTAGCTCGGGTTTTAATGGCGTTGGGATATTTTCTACAGAGTTCAAACCCTGTTCTTTAATGCATGTCTATTCTTTACCCTGACGGGTCATTTCTCACAACTTCCAGCCGCTAAAGATGATATTTCTTGGTTTCATTTTCGTTGTGTAGAGGCTGCGAATCATGGCGGTCAATTACCATTGACAACCTTGCAAAACACGAAAGCTGTGAAGAAAACAATGGACAAAGGTGGTGGACACGTTGGAAATAACGATGATGGACGTATGTTGGACGTGGAGAGGGGTGAGGACTGCGGAGGCAACAATGGAGGAAGATACGACACAGTGGAGAATGCATGGGAGAACGTCGGGGCAGACGTGCGAATGGAAAAAACGATAACCTTTGACCTTGAACATATATGAACGGACGGGAAACTGTATGGTGAGGACGCGTGGAATGGCAACGTGGTGGGCGGACTCAGTCATCGGAGTGTGGATAGATCTGGGCCGTTGATCGCGGAGGAGATCAACGACGAGGACAACATACGGTGGACCATCGAGTACGACGGAGGTGATTTAACCTGTGCACTGCTTTGTTGATTAATGGCCATCGGATGGGCATCTAGAGATCGAATGGCTGACGGTGATTTCGCTGGGTGCCTTGAGCCGAACGATAATGCGCGGGGAGAAAGTGGTTTTGGAGTCGTACAGGGGGCACACAGCAGGTGACCAGTGGAATCGCTGTGATTTTAGAAATACCGCCTGCCGTCCAAAGGCGGTGCGATAAAAACATCCGGGTTTTGAACAGTACGACGGCAACCACATGGCGGATGGGCTCTGCTCCGTCGATCTATCAGGCGAATGGACGGCGGAGATGCGGTCTAGGATTTGAATGGGAAACATGGGGAACTACGGATTAAAGGGTGGCCGTCTAATTAAACAAGATCGACGGATGGAAACTCGCCCAAAAAACCCATGGGACTAGCGCCTTCGGGATTAATGCTTTGGTCACGGCGCTGGGTTGCATGGACGGACCAGGTGCGGGGCGCTTAGTGGGAAGGGGGCTAGGGCCCAAATTCATGAAATATCACTTTAATTCATTTTTAATGCACTTTTAGGCCCGGGGAAGACAACGATAGGGAGGAAGAGGGGGATTTGGAAAAAACAAGGGGTGCAGGTATTTTTGGAGGGGATTTAAGGGATTAATAGGGAAAATAAGAAGGGTAAAAGAGGGACTTTGCCAAAGGGGAAAAGGAGGTAAGAAAATTAGTGTCTTGCAGGGGTATGAGGGGAAATGCAGGCCTTTGAGAAATGGGGCAACAGATAGGATTCATACAAGGCAAAGCACTCAAAGACTTCAAGGAGAATGGGTTCTCAGGGGAAAGGCATTCCTTGAAGGCTCTTCAATAATTTAGCCCCCAACTTGCTTGTCAATAATTACATAGGGGGGCTAACAGTTCCCAATGCTTCCAAAAGAAATCTCAACTTGAGCCTTCTCCAAGATTTCATGGTAGTCTCTTTTCCATGCAATTCCATGTATCATACTGCCATAAACACATAACTGTCAGTGTATAAACAAATATAAAAATATACTAGTTTTATTACTTTTTTGTGCCAAGTGCACTACCTTATAACTGAACACGTACACCTATCAAGGAACTTCAATTCCTTGATGAATTTGACTATGACTAGAAACAAATTTGTATACCTATCAAATACATGTTCAGGAATATAGCACATATCCACATAATGTCAGATAGTATCAAGGTTAAGAAGACTTCTTGTATGCAAATCACTCATTCGTTTAGAATTAGGGTTTCCAAACATAGCCAAATGAATTCTTACCCAATTCCTTTCTTTTACCATTTACCTTGCTATAATTGAGTCTTTATTATGAGTTATCACATCACCCAACTGTTATTTATATAAACATATCAACTATTGCCTCGTCACACTAATGCCAAGCATGTTTCCCGCAACTGTTCACACATGTTAGCAACATGTTCCAAAGATCAAGGCATCATGTCTATTATTTTGAAACCAAACTTTACCAAGACTAACAACCATGTCATAATCTTAAATAAACTCACAATCATAATAATAACGCTACAACTATCACCTAATTACACTCAATTATATATCAACTATTCTTAGCACATGTTACGTTAGTACAACCATCCTAAAACAATATCATTCCTTCACGCAATCTCATAGACACATAGTCATATCATTTAATAAATCAAACATTCAGATAATATTTATACGAGATAATAGACACCAAACACTCAAACACCAAATAAATGACACAGTCAAACATTCAAACACCAAATAGATGTCATAATCAAACTCATAACTTAATGTATCTCAGGGGAGGCTATATTGTCTGCATAATTAATCTATATTAACATGATAAATCTTCATAACACATCAAATCAAACATAAATAAGTTCATGATATCCATAACAGTAACTAGCTAACATGTTCACGTCATAAGCTCGTAAACAATTGTCATTCATTTATAACAATCACATATGCACAATCAATCTAGATTAGTACAACACAATTTCACAAATAAGTTGACTAATAGCTAAATGTCATAACCCTAATAATCTACATAGATCAATCCAAATTATCACAAAACATAATAACATCAATACCTTAGCTATGATGACCCTAATCATCAGGCATATGACCATAATGCATACACCAACAAGTTACTATCATTCATTATTATCTGAAACATGTGCATATGACTACACTAATCAACTAGTTTTTATCATACATGTAACCATAATAATAATAGAATGACAATAATATAAGTAACCATAATACTTATAACAACCATTAACCAACATAATTGCATGCTCACCATACAAACCTGTATGACGATTTTCTCTTACTCCGAGGTCCAGTGCTACAATCTCACTTTGATGATCTGCATCTCATGCTCTATCTATCCAACACATCACACCATAACAACCAACAACGTCATGATGACACAAAATACATACAATGACCTCACAATGCATGTTTTACCTACTATACATGCATAACTATAACCATAACAATGCATGCATAACAACGTATAAAGACTGACATGCATAACAAATGCATATACAACTGACACACATTCATGACAAACACATCCCAACAACAAAATCATCAACTCCTACATGGAAACACAACTATAACAATGACCACTACCATGCATACATAACAAGCACATATACAACCTAAATGCATGCATGACAAACACATTCCTCCCATCCAGTCCAAGTGTTGAACCATGCTATGATACCACTCTATAACACCCTCCTCCCACATTTACCCAAGGTAACTGGTCCACCAGAGTAAACATGTGATGAAGAGTTACTATGATATGATTCAACTCCCTAAGTGTAGTTTAGGAAGAGGAACCGATGAACCAACACGTTACAGACCTCCCTCAGGTGCTATAGTACCCCTAAGAGATAATCCACCACTCCAGGTGCCCAACCCCTGAGTTAACCTAGCCTTTCAAATAATTAAACCCCCAGTTTCTCCAATGACAAGCCTTACATGTGACTAAACCCCTCCAATTTCTCCCACAATTCTTGCAATAGAGAGATTGTAGCCTTTTTCAGCCAATTCTATGTTGGAGACTACAAGATGTAAGCCATTTTTTAGGGTTAGTCTCTATACCGCTACCCAAAAATTGATGAGAATTTCCAAGACAATAAATGACACCAAGACAAAGCCTCTAACACAAAACTTGATCAAGGACTTGACCTAACCAAGCCTAACCATGATAGACATTTTTTTGAACACATCATGAACATGTAATCTACATGTCATAACAACAAATCTGAGCTTAGGGGTCTCATAATTATCTATGAATATTCAAGAAGGATTGATGCCTTCTCACATTATCTACATTATCATCTATTAGGTCATTCATTAATTATTTTTTCACATACTAATCAAAATATGATAAGATCCATACATCATAACTGTCATAAAACATGATTTTATCCATCATATAACCAACATATTTAACAATGATACAACAACCATAAATACCACATATGAACCAATACATTTACACATGAAATTACAAGGATAATTAACTCTTATTAATGAATGCATAAGACAACCAGGTTCAATACTTCCACCTACTGTGTGACCATATATTGGTTGAACCAAATATTTCTTTCAACCAATTAGCCTCGTGCCATATTCCAAGCATGAATGTGGGACTCATAACCAAAATCAACCATGGATTCTTGAGGCTAAACCACCTCACCCTCATCAATATAACCAAGCTTTACCACAATCCCCATAGGATCACTAGGCCCTAAAAAAGCATGGATTCCACCAAATTTCTCCACCTACTCCATGAGGAATTTTCTTGTCTCCTAGTCTCTAGACTTTACCATATATCCCACCATTCATCGGTTTGGATTCCTAGGCATAATCAAGACTCCACCCTCTATTATTTATTGTATATCTTGATAATTACTGACCAAGTATTCCTAGGCCTAATCGAGGGTACCCACCTCTAGGATTTACCGTATATCCTGCCATTCACCGGTCAAGGATTCCTAGGCCCACCAGGGTAACAAAAAATCTAACTTTACCACAACCCATAGTCCGGTTTAGGGGTCACTAGGCAAATTATTTACCACAATCCATATTTTTATTCAGGGATCACTAGGCCATGTGTTATTTCTTTCAGAGACCACCTCACTCAGTTTCGAGTCCATCAAAAAACTCATTTAAACCAAAACATGAGAACCCCATCACACCATGGTTATCCGTAAATGGAAAGTATAGGCTGAAGAACACTGTCACACCTGGTAAAACCCATGCCAATGAAAACAAGAGAACCATTAACACACATGCATACCCATGCATGTCAAAACTAGCAAGGAAATCATACATGCAACTTGATACATGTAAGTAATCCCGATGTAGCCACTTGCTCTGGCTCTTCCTTGCTTGATCTTTGCTTCCTCTTGCCTTCTTTTCTTTTCCTGATCTAATGCTAGAGTGCTCTAAGAAAATTATAAGTTTCCAAGGGTGTGTGAGAGAGATAATAGAGAGAGCTCCAAAACTGAACTCAAAAAAGTCTCTGAACTAATCCTCAGAAGCCTTTCTATCAATGAGGCTTCTATTTTCTTCAATCTCCATTATTTTCCTTCATTTTCCTCCTTACATGCAACCTGTGACTCTTCACCTTCATTTTCTCCTATTTTCCATTATTTCCATAGATAAAATTCCAAAATTTTCATTTTTCCTTTCCAAAGCCTTTGCCATTGCCTTTTCCAATTTCCCTAGCCATAATAAACCAAAGAAAACCCACACTAGGATGTTTTTCCCAACATTCAACTTGGAAAAGGTATCAAGTGACCATGGTTATCATTTTTCCTTTATTAACTTTTATTTACATGAATTTTTTACTAGGTTTGTTACACCTTCAATCATTGTATTTTGTAGTATTAATCAATGGATCTACTTCGCCCCTTTTTTATGCATAGAGGAGTTTTCAGCAAGGGTTCCTACTGTCACCTCTCCTTTTGCTTATGGTTGTTAAACGAATTAATAGGTTGATGGCTGAGGAAAATTTAAGAGGGGATTTCAATGGTACAATCAATGCATAAATGCATGTTATAATGCATCTTCTTTTTATTGATGATGTACTTATTTTTTTCAATGGATCCACAAGAGATGCTAACAAATTTATTAAGATTTTAGGCATATTTGGGAAAGCTATAGGACTGATTGTAAATGACATGAAAATCCACAATATCCATTCACAATTTGAATGGCATAGAACTCCATCATCCTTATGAACTTATGTTATTAGATGGGGGGCTAAAATACCTAGGATTCTAGCTAAAACAAAATAACTACTGCAATGAGGATTGAATTTGGTTCTTGGAAAACTTGGAAAAAAATACTGAAGACTTGGAGCAATAGGTGGTTGTCAAGGGTAGGTATATTAGTCGTTGTCAAATATGTACTATAGACAATCCCAGTATACTAGGCATCTCTAGCATGGATACCCAAATGCATTTTCGGAAAAGCAAGAAGGTTGTGTTTTAGGTTGTGGAAAGCTCACAATGATAAGTCAATACTCCCTTGGGTAAAATGGGAAAGGATTGTTGCCCCCAAATCCTTGGAAGGATGGGTATTATAAACAATTTCCTTTTCTCTAATTTCCTGGCTACAAACTATGGTTGGAGGCTGCCGGCAACTCAAAGTCTTTGGACATTAGTAGTTACTCAAAAACTCATTGCTCCCAGCTTTGTGGAGGAATGCATAAGAAGAGAAGATAAGCCACATGGAGACATCTCTATTTTATGGAGGGAAATATTGAATTCCTCTGAACTTATAAAATAACGATTGACTTAGTAAGTTGTAAATGGAAACAAGGTGAGGATTGACAAGGATCCTTGGCCTAGAAGTGGGGGGAGCCACATTTTTCCACAAGCCCTTATTGATTCTATCAAAGACAGGGGTTACTTAAAGCTTTATCATTTGGAAAAAATAACTAACACAACCATATAGTGCTAAGGTTGGAAGTTAGCAGATGAGATGGGAATTGCGGAAGTGCATAAGGAGGTTTGGGTAAGGTATCTAGAATTGCTGCAAGAGGGACACATAAGAATCACAGATATGGATGATGAATGAGTTCAGTCCTTCTCCCCAAGTGGCATATACTCACGCAGGCTTGGGTATGTACAGCTCAATGTTGAAAGAGTAGTAGGGGGAGTAATCTAGTGGTGGAAGCCTATTTGGAGAGAAAACATTCCTGCAAAGACTTGTATTTTTATGTGGTGTGTCCTTAGCAACAAAGTCCCCACCTAGGATGTTAAGTAAAAAAGATACAAAATTGGCCCTAGCTAGTGCACCATATGCAAAATTCATGAGGAAAAAATCCCACACATGTGTACAAGATACCCTTTTAATCTATAACTATGATGGTACTGTCAATTACCTATCGGTGAGGCATAGAACTTGAATGGTTTGTTTGTTGAGGGAGCATGGAGAAATTAGAGCTTCAACCCAATAACTAGAGTTTTGAGGGCGCTTCCATTAATCCTATGCTAGGGGATATGGTTGGCCTAGGATGAATCCATCTTTCGATATCTTCCTTCTTCCCTTATTTATGTTGTAGGTGAAGGGTTAGTAAATTTATCCCACTGTCCTCAAGTAAAATCTTTGCCTCCTCCCTAAGTTATTATTTATGAAAAAACTGACAGGTCCATTCAATGGGCTTACTTCGATGGGGCATCAAATGATGAAAATCAATTAAGTGGGGGTGGCGCCATAATTTTTGTGTGTGATGATCTAAATTTGATTGTTAGTTAATGTTATGCTAATATCAATTTCAGATTTAACATGAAAGTGCTTTGTTTTGCTTCTTATACAAGGGTTTGTAGATGTGCTTATGATTGAAAATTCAATAAACTTGATGAGATTAAGTGTATTTCATGAACATAAAAGCATGGAAACTAAATGTATAACAACAACATATAAAACACAACAAGCACAAATAACTGAGTCAAATACACATGGTTTTCATGAAGGAGTTCACCCCTCCTGGGCTATATATCCTTGGTTGAGCTTCATGGCTTGGACCTTTGTATTAGCTTCAATTGTGAAAAAGTGTTGTTTACAGTCTCATGTTTCCTCTGCAACCTGCTCCAATGGCTCCAAAACACCAAAATCTACCAAGAATGACTCATCTTGAGCCAAAATTGGTCGAAAATTTCCTCAATTATGGAAAAACCAAATTTTCCTAGTTTTTCTCCATTAAATTTGGAAGTCCGCTAGTGAACTCCACTAAAAATGGAGCTTCCCCACATTTGGAGGGTCTACCAAAACCTCTGCTAATATAAACGTACACTTAATTACAGATAAGAAGAAATTAGAGTGTGGTTAGTGGGCAGTTTAGCGCAAAGTGCATTTTACCATTGATTGCGGATTAACATGACTTAACCACGGATTAGTGGTAATAAACTTGGCTTAAATATTGTTTAAAACTCCCGCTGGAATATTTCTTGGCTCCTAGTTTTCACGCCTTGGACATATGGGAAGGGGCTAGCCCCCTCCAGACCCCCAACTCCCGCTCTGACAAACTTCAAGTGGTGGCAGAGTCCTATGGTTAATAAGGACTTGTGATATGGTGCAACGGTTGGCGCCAGTGTTAGTTTGGGGGAGGTCATAGGGTCGACCCCGACCTTCGCCCCTCTGGTCATAAATTTTTTATTGAGCATACCCAAAGGTCTTAGACTTTGGTTTAAAATTATATGTGAATAATATATGTTTATATATGTGTGCCCACAGGATATGGTTCAAACCTTTGATTCAGACTTGTATATAATTACGCCCACCTGACTATGGTTTCGACCCTGCTTAAAATAAATACGCCATCCAACCTTGTCATGGGGGAGGGCATGTGGTAGCCTTTTACTGTGCCATGTGGCCCTTCTCCATTGGCCTAAAAATTCACCATAGAAATTAATAATCCACCATAGATAGAAATTTCAAACTTAGGATTAGGAGGACAATTTCAATTTCCCCAAGCAACATTGGTGAATTTGATTGTGACACTTTTCATAGTGTCACTGGCTGAAATCTAGAGAATATTGCCTCAAGATTCCTGATGTGTTTACTGGACTGCTAAGTCATCAGTCTGTCACTATTCTGCACATTTTTTACATTTTTGAGAAAACGAACAACAGACCATAACTTACTCATAAAAACTCGTGTTTTGATGAAAAAAGTTGCATTGGAATCTTGGTGACAAGCTCTATTCAATCGTTCTGGTTTGGAGCATTTCTGGGCTCTTTCATTTTTTAGCTAAATATTGAGCCTATGATCATTCCTCCCCACTAGAATCCTTTTGGACCCCAAAATATACTATCAATTGTTCATTAGGTGAGGGTATAGCTCCCTCACCATTTCAATTTCCATCCATTTGGCCTTTGAAGGATTTTTTCCCTTGAGTCCCACTCTAAGGTATTCGACATTCCCTTTCCTTGAAGTTCTGATACTTCTTTCAGGTACAATATCTTGTTGAAGTTCATTAAGATATTATAGAGAGAAATCATCTATTGATGGTCACTGAACAAATATCCTTGATCATAAATCAAAGGAGGCTCAAACAATCTCAAATTCGCAACATTAACGACAATATATATTTTCATATAAGGAGGAAAATCAAGCTTAAATTCATTAGTACCAATCTTTTCTAGAATTTTAAATGGACCTTAACAGATTGGCTTGAGATTTTTACCTTCCCCTTGCAATATTTGTTTTTTGATATATAACCAAACTTCATCTCCAACCTATAATTTGTGATCAATATGGTGTTTATCATGCCTTGCCTTGTAGCTGCTTTGACTCTTTTCAAGTTGTTCTTGCACTGTGTGATGTACCAACTAAATTTTCTCAATGAACTTTCTTGCCTTATCTATGTCACTATGTCCATCTATAGTTAGATCTTTCTCAAAGATGAAGTCCAAAGGAAATATTGTCAAGCCTCAAATGGAAATGTGTTTGTGGAAGAATGCTTTGCCCTGTTATATGCATGTTGAATGTAATGCAATTGTTCATCCCACAACTTGGGATGTTTGCTGCAATAACCTCTAAGAAGATGAATTATTTTCCTATTTACCACCTCAGTTTGACCATCTATTTAAGGATGAAATGTTTTACTCTTCTTCAACTTTGTGTTCATCATGTCCCATAATTTTGACCAAAAATTCCCAACAAACCGGGAATATTGATCACTTACAATAGAAGTAGGAAGACCAAAATGAACCCAAATTTTTTTGAAAGAAAAGATGAGTGGTTTGTTCAACTGTAATTTTTTTCTTACATGGAATCAAAAGACACATTTTTCTAAACCTATCTACCACAACATACAAGTAATCATGACCTTTCCTTGACATTGGAAGACCACCTACAAAATCCATTGAGATACTCTCCCAAGGATGTGAAGGAACCAAAAGTGGAGTGTAAAATCCAAGTTTCATATTACTAGGCTTACTTATTTCACATAAAGAACATCCTATAATAAAACGAGATACACTATCAATCATTTGTGCCCAATAATAATACCTTTGGAGATTTTCTATTGTATTGCCTACACCAAAATGTCCAGAGATCAATGAAGTGTGCACCTCCCTTAGGGTATTTTTTCTTTCTCCCTATGGTATACATATTTTTCCCAAGTGATACAAAAAATTGTTATGCACGTGATAATCTAAGTCTTCATTTTGGTTTCCTTGACTCAAGATTTCATACACATCTTGAAAATCACTATCATATGCATATTGCTCAATGTAACTTTCATGCATAACTGAATTGTGCTTGAGTATAATAGATGAATTTAAAATATTCCTAGAGAGCATATAAACTACCTTATTGTAGATTCCATTTTTATACCTGATAACCAAATGAATTTTTTGTATAAATCCCATCCATGTGAAATGTCTTGATTTTTGCAACTTTGACTGTGATTGTAAATACTGCAAAGGCTAATGGTCGGTATGGAAAATGGTCTCTTTCCCCATAAAATAGTTCTTCCATTTCTTTACACTTTGTATCAATGCATATAAATATTTGTCAAATGTGGGATAATTAGTCACAGCTCCATTAATTTTTTTAGAATGAAACGAAATAGGCTTACGATGATGCATGAGAACTGCTCCCATAGCATAATAAATTGCATTTGTTTGGATTTGAAATGGCTATCTAAGATCCAGAAGAGCCAATACCGGTGCTGAAATTATCTTTTTCTTTAAAGCATCAAATTATTTTTGTTGCATATGTCCCCAATGGAATAATTTCTTGACACTTGTTAATGCATGTAACGAGTTGCAATGGAATAAAAATTAGCAATGAATTTCCTCCAATATTGTGTTTCCCCAAGAAAGCTTCTTACCTCTATAACTATATTGGGCTTGGGAAAATTTAGAATGAACTCTACTTTGGAAGGGTCTATATTCAACTCACCTCCTCCAACAATTTTTCCCAAATACACGAAAGACGTCTTTCCAAACTCACACTTCGACATCTTTAAAAACAACTACTCTTTTTTCAAGACATCAAGTACCTTGTTCACATGTATGACATGTTCATCTCTTGATTTGATGAATATAAGTATGTAATATAAGTAAACAGTTACGAATTCATATAGAAATGGTCTTAGTACATCATTCATGACTCTCATGAAAGTAGCTGGAGCATTTTTTAGACTGAATGGCATAACTAGCCACTCAAAAAATCCTTGTCTAGTTTTAAATGTAGTTTTCCAAATATCCTCCTTAGCTATTCTAACTTTATGATAACCACTTCGAAAGTATAACTTAGTTAAATATATTGCATAATTTAGCTGATCTAGCAAATAATCAATGCATGGGAGTGGGTAACGATTCTTTACCATGATTTTATTCAGTGCATGAAAATCTATGCACATGCGCCAAGTCCCGTCCTTCTTTGGTACCAAAACAATTGGTGAACCATAGGGCGAAGTAGATGGGCATATGATACCTTTGTTCAAAAATTATTGAATTTTATTATTGATTTCCAAACTCTCCATAATTGACATGCGATACATACCAATGTTTCGAAGTGGAACATCCTGCTGCAACAGAATCTCATGCTGAATTCCCCTCTTGGGAGGTAACCTATTTGGTTCTTGAAACATCTCGCCATGTTGACGTACCACATCAAAAAAATCAGATTTTAATTTTTCATCACATCCTTCAAAATATTCGTAGTCAACAACATCCTTTTTCTTGATCATGAGAAGCACAAAATTTTTACTTGCATTAAATAGCCTCTTCATTTTCCCTCCATTAACTAAAGAAATATTTAGTTTTTTGCGATGAGATCTCACAATATACTCCACCCCATCCTTAAGAAAATGATATTTGTTCTCATGGAGATAAAACACCGCTTTCCTATCATACAAATATGGACTTCCCAAGATAATTCCGGAAATGTCAAGTGGAATCACATCTAACTCGACTTCATCAACAAAGTTTGCAGTAATAGAAAATCGAAATATACATTTCCTTGTAACCTATAAATTGGCATTCTTAACTATCTAACCCAAAGGGTATGGTTTATGATGTGGTACAGTTTCAAGGTTAATGTTTTTGACCAAGTCTTCTGAAATTAGGTTTTCTTGTGACCCACTATCAAACAATGCATCAATATTTGTATGATTTTAAATCACTCTAAGATGGAACAATTCTATCCTTGTCTTCATTTGGAGTGTTTTTGTGAATATTTGAGGAACTAGTACTTGCTATGGCTTCTTTTCCCTTGTTAACCATGTCTAAAATCTTGGTCTCATCTCCTGAATCGGATCCAAGATCTTGTTGTGTGGTGGTAGTCATCTTGTTTCCCCCTTTTTATTTGGTTTCTTTGGCCTTAGTTCGGGATGTAGTTTCCAACAATGAGCTTCATCATGCCCCTCTTTGGAAAAATGTTTGCATGTATTGTTCTCCCCTTATTTCTTGATGCTTTCATTCTTCTTTCCCTTTCATTTTCCTCCCTTCTCTTTTTCCTTACCCTTGAATGGCTTCTTCTTACTACACTCTTCCTGAATTTTCTTTCCCCTTGCTTCAAGATGCATGGCTTGCACACATACTTCATCTAAGTTGTTTGGGTTAAACATAAGGATAGTATGTTTCAAGTAGGAATGTAAACCCCCATGTATTTCAAGAGTGTGTCTTTTGAATTCAAGTTTACTCCTAACAACAAATCCCTCTTTATAAACTCTTGTGTGTACACTTGAACTGTTTGGCCTTTGAGTTGCCTAAAGTTTTGCCAACTCATAATTTATTTTTGCATATAGGCTAATGGATAAAATTATATTTTAATGGAAGAAATGAATTCAACCCAAGTAATTGATATCTTACCATGAATTCGCATTTCCTCTTAAGTCTTTGTCTCCCACCAAACTAGTGCTATTCCTTCTATCCTTAATGAAGCCAACTAGATATTTATGTCATCCTCTTGTAGATTCTAAATTCTACAGTATACTTCCAATTAACAGTTCCAATTTTCTAACGTATATGCATTTACCTCACCATTGTACATGAGAAGTTCAAACTTGATGTCCAACTTGAGTAATGGAGTTTTTCATTTTGGGATTTTTGAATGAGTGTGGGTGGTTTTTGTGGTGGAAGTGGAAGATGAAGATGTTGATGAAGATGATGAGGATGAGGATGGTGGAGATGGAGGTGACTTTCCTACACTACCTTTCGAACTCTTCTCTTCATCCTTCTTACCATATGAAGATCCTTCTCCATGTGGAGGCTTAGAACCTTCTCTTGCTCTTTCTATAGTGAATGCATCAAACATGATTTTAACCATTCTTTGAATGTCCTTGAAGTCTCTCTTCACATGCTCCTCTTCTAAATGTCCATGAGTCTCTCCAAAACTTGACATAATGGCTAAGGATTCAAGCTCAACCTCTGATGCTTGTACCTCTTCAACCACTTCAGCTTCTTGTGCAATTTGTACCTCTTCGATCTCAACTTCTGGAGATAGAACTTGAGGTGCTTCAAGTGCAGCTTTGAGTGGAACTTTGGATGAAGATGATGCTCTCTCGGCTCTATTTCTTCTTTTCCTAACCTTAGGAATAATGACCAATAACTTCCCTTCTCCTCTCTGGAACTTCAACCTTGTAAGCATCACAAAATTGCAACTATTAAAACCCTTCTTGCACAATCTCAAGAAAAGAAAGCAAATAACCTTTAGCAATCTTGTTCTCTGATACCAAATTGATCTGAAATTGATTGTTAGTTAATGAAGTGCTAATATCAGTTTTAGATTTAACATGAAATTGCTTTGGTTTTCTTCTTATACAAGGGTTTATACAAGTTCTTATGATTAAAAATTTAATAAACTTGATGATATTAAGTGTATTTCATGAACATAAAATCATGGAAACTAAATGTTGAACTACAACATATAAAAACACAACAAACACAAATAACTTAGTCAAATACACGTGGTTTTGATGAAGGATTTCACCTATCCTGGGCTACATCTCCTTGGTCCCGCTTCATAGCTTGGGCCTTTGTATTAGCTTCGATTATGAAAAAGTGTTTTACACTCTCCTGTTGCCTCTGAAACCTACTCCAATGGCTCCAAAACATCAAAAACTACCAGGAATGACTCTCCCTGAGCCAAAATTGGTCAAACATCGCCTCAATTATGGAAAAACCAATTTCCCCTAGTTTTTCTCCACTAAATCTGGAAGTCCTATAGTTAACTCCACTAAAAAGTGGAGCTTCCCTGCATTTGGTGGCAAGCCAAAACCTCTGCTAAGATAAACCCACACTTAATTATAGATAAGAGGAGATTAAAGTGTGGTTAGTGGGCAGTTTGGCATAAAGCGTGTTTTACCATCGATTTCGGATTAGCATGACTTAACCACGGATTAGTGGTAATAAACTTGGCTTAAATGTTGTTTAAAACTCCCACCAGAACAATTCTTATCTCCTGGTCTTTGTGCCTTGGACATATGGGAGGGTGTTGACCCCCTCCGGACCCCCAACTCCCGCTATGACAAACTTCAAGTAGTGGTGAATTTCTATGGTTAATAAGGACTTATGGTATGGTGCAATGGTTGGTGTTAGTGTTATTTTGGGGGAGGTCATGCGGTCGACCCCGACCACTGCCCCTCTAGTCATAATTTTTTTTTTGAACATAACCAAAGGTCTTGGACTTTTTTTTTTTAATTATATGTGAATAATATACGTTGATATATGTACGGCCATAGTATTTGGTTCAAACCTTTGATTCAAACTTGTATATAATTGCACCCAATTGACTCTGGTTTCGACCTTGCATAAAATAAATACACCATCCAACCTTGCCATGGGGGAGGGCATGTGGTAGCCTCTGGCTGCCCATGTGGCCCTTCTCCATTGGCCTAAAAATTCACCATAGAAATTAATAATCCACCATAGATAGAAATTTCAAACTTAGGATTAGGAGGACAAATTCAATTTCCCCAAGCAACATTGGTGAATCTTATTGTGACACTTGTCACAGGATCATTGGATAAAATCTAGAGAATATTCCCTAAATATTCCTGAGGTGCTGACTAGACTTCCAAGTCCTCGGTCTATCACTATTCTGTGCATTTTTAAAATCTTTTAGAAAATGGACAACATACCATAACTTACTCATATGAACTCAGATTTTGATGAAACAAGTTGCGTTGGAATCCTGGTGACGAGCTCTATCCATTCATTATAGTTTGGAAAAAATATGATCGCTTTCATTTTTGAGCTAAATATTGAGCCTCTGATCATATGAGCACCATTCCTTTCCCATTAAGATGGACTTTGGTCCTGGCTCCAATAACCAAGTTGAAATACTGGTTGTTAAATCTATCATGGGCTATGAATTAGAGAAATTTTGTGAAAGGCTACAAGTTTATGGAGGCTCATTGCTAGGGGTTAACTGGATCGATTGCATATAACATTGTAGAAACATTCTTCTTGATCTAATTTTGGAGGAGGTCATAAATCTTAAAATAATATATATATATATATATATATATATATTATGTTCTCATATTTATAGGGAGAAGAATACTCAAGTTGATTTCTTGTAAAAAGAAGGATTAAGTCTTATGCAGGGTCAATGGAAGATTATGGAACAATGTCACAATACCTTCTATTTGTTTCTTCATAGAATATTTATGGATTACATTCACCTCGACTCTCCTTTCAGCTAGATACATATCCTATTTTACATACATTTGACTATGATATATATTGTTATCATCATCATCTATTGGTGAAGGACATATTCACTTTTTCTGCAATTTTTTGTCACTCAAATTTTGTATAAAGCATGTGGTGATTGGTCTAGATCTATATGAGAAGTCTTATTAGATATTTTCAACATATTTCATACAATATGGAATTTTTATGCCATTTTGGTGATTAGTACAATTATACTGAACAATTTGATACAAATGGTTTATACATTATGCAAAATAACAAAATGCACACAATGTTGTGCATTTACAAAATGTAATTTTGTATATTTTTGAAAGTGATAAAGTTACAGTTATTTTCTGAGAAAAAACAATTTTATATTAAGAAATAAATGGTTTACATGTCTCCTTCTTATGAGGAAGTGATTGCATTTTTTTACTTCCAATTACTCTCTCTCTCTCTCTCTCTCTCTCTCTATATATATATATATATATATATATGAATTTAATATTAAAATATAATAGTTAATATGGATATTCAAATAGTTTATTTATATTATATATTAAAATTACACATCTTCCTCACACTTCAAAGTGAAAATATAAGATTTTTTTTTCTTCTTCTTTTCTAGTTACTTTATTTTCTTTAAATTTGATAACAAATTATGTTAGTTAACATGAATATCCAAATATTTTATTTATGGTAGAGAATGAAAGTGAAATATTTTTACTACTCCTTCGCGTTGGTTTGTAATATTACACATATTAAGCATAGTGAGGATTATTGATGTTTTTAAACTTTGAATTAAAACTAAACAAATATCATTGTATACTCATTTTTTTAAATTACTATCATTTATTTTATTGTAACCAACATTGTATTTATATTTAGAGAGTATTTTATTTTTATTTTAAATGTGTCAATTCAAGGTTGAGCATGGACTACATTTGGTATTGATATGCAATGGTAGTGTAACATAGCCTATTTATAGATTAAGAATTTCCATGAAAAAGTTGAAGTGAATATCCAAAATTAAGAATCTTATGAATCTTATTACATCATTTGTTTATTAATAATCTTATTACAAACTAACATGTCCATTATGTGGGCTTACATCAATGGGGTATCACAAGACGTAAATCAATTTAGTAGGGGTGGCGCCATACTTTTCTGTCTTAGCACCATTTCTTTCCCATTAAGATGGAATTTTGTCGTGGATCCAACAACCAAGTTGAATTACTGACTGTTAAATCTATCATGGGCTATGCATTAGAGAAATTTTGTGAAAGGCTACAGGTTTATGCAGACTCATTGCTAGTGGTTAACTGGATAAATGGCATATAACATTGTAGAAACATTATTCTTGATCTAATTTTGGAGGAGGTCATGCATTTTAAAACAAATTTTGATTGTTTTTTATGTTCTCATATTTACAGGGAGAAGAATACTCAAGTTGATTACTTGTCAAAAGCAGGATTAAGTCTTATGCAGGGTCAATGCCTGATTATGGAACAATGCGACAATGCCTTCTATCAGTTTTTCATAGAACATTTATGGATGACATCCACCTCATTTCTCCTTTCATCTAGCTACATATCCTCTTTCACATACATTTGACTATGATATGCGTTTTTGTTATCATCATCTACTGGTGAAGGAACTTCATTTTTGTGCAATTTTTTGTCACTTAGATTCTGTATAAATCATATGTGGTGATCAATATACATCTATATTTAGATAGTTTTGTAAATCAACAAATTTCATACAATATGGAATTTGTATGCCATTTTGGTGATCAATACAATTATACTAAACAATTTTATAAAAATAATTTATACATGATGCAAACTAACAAAATGCACACAACGATGGGCATATACAAAATGTAACTTTATATATTTTTGAAAGTGAAATAAAGTTAAGGTTATTTTCTGAGGAAAAAAACATTTTTATATTAAGAATTAAATGGATTACACGTCTCCCTCTTATGAGGAAGTGTACATCTTCCTCACACTTCAAAGTGAAAATATAAGAATTTTTTTCTTCTTCTTATTTTCTAATTACTTTATTTATTTTAAAGTTGATATAAAATTATGTTAAAGTTAACACGAATATCCAAATATTTTATTTATGGTAGAGAATGAAAGTGAAATATTTTTAGTACTTCACATTGGTTTGTAATATCGACACAAAGTCAACATAGTGAGGATTATTGTTGTTTTTTCACTTTGAATTAAAACTAACCAAATATGTATATTCATTTATTTTAATATTTTATTTTATTGTAACCAACATTTTATTTTTCTTTAGAGAGTATTTTAATTTAATTTTAAATGTGTCAATTCAAGGTTGAACACAGTCTACATGTGGTATTGATAAGCAATGGTATTGTAACATAGTCTATTTATAGATTAAGAATCTTCATGAAAACGTGGAAGTGAATATCCATGATTAAGAATCTTATTACATGTTTTTTTTTTAAATGTATATATGTTTAACTTATATATTAATTCTTTTTATCAACAATAATAAAAATTATGATTTTAAATAATGTTATAATTTAGCTAATTCTTATGATTTTTTTAATTTTAACAATTTGAGATCCATGATGAAGTGAGTGTTTAACAACCATTAAATTTACATAGATACACTAATTATATTTATATTTATTTCCATATCGATTAGTTTTAGTCTCAAGTGGCCAAATTTCTCATGATTTTGAATAGTTAAAATAACACTCATTGCATCGGATGATGCTCAAAGGGGTGAAGAAGTGGCATTGATGCTAGCAAAAAGTGAAATAAATCACACAACATCAACCATCAATTCCAGGGCTTGCACTAGATAACCAATATTTCCTAGGAGGTCACCCATCCCAAGATTCCATTGGCTCAAGTGCACTTAACTATGGGGTCTTCACCACAATCAAGCCCACTTAGCTTGCTATGCCATTTTCAAAGCCTTAACAAGTATTTCACAATATGAACTATTCAAGTAGACCTCCCTGCACTCTTTTCAATTAAGCATGGGGATTTTGCAGTGCAACATATTATATATCATTTTCAAGATTAACTAAATGTGTAAAGTAAGTCATTAAACTATGACGATATCCATGAGGGTTAGTCTCAACTAGCCAAATTTATCATAATTTTTAATAATCTACATAACACTAATTGAATTGGGTGATGATCACAGGGGTAAAGAAGTAGGATTGACACTTGCAAAATCAATCACACAACATCATTCATCACTTTCATGGCTTGCACTGAATAACCAATATTTCCCTGGAAGTCACCTGTCCCAAGACTCCTCTGCTTGGAGTGTGCTTAATTGTGGAGTTTTCCACAAAATAAAGCCCACTTAACTTGGTACCCCATTTTAAAAATTTAGAAAGTATTGTACCATATGAACCATTCAATTAGAATTGTTTTCACTCTTTTCATTTAAGCGTAGAGCTTTCATAGTGCAACATATTAGATATCATTTCAGGATTAACTAACTATGTATAGTGAGTCATTAAACAATGATCATATCTATGAGTGTTAATCTCAACTAACCAAATTTTGCATGATTTTGAATATTCCACATAACACACATTACACCATGTGATGATTGTTGAAATTTTCAACGAGAAACAGTGAAATTGGCATCCAGAAACAACATGACAGCACACACACTAGTGTGGGATCACAGGTCACACAGTGATGGGTCCCAACGATACATTAGTGTGCAAGCTAATTTATTAAATAAATTAGAAATGTGTCTAATTTAATTTTCCCTTAATTAAATTGGACAATAAACTATAATATTATCTCACAAACACTTATAATAGTTAACTGAGTGTGATAGACTCAGTTAGATCATGAATTTCGAGTTGAGGGTGGTTTTTGAGGCATGCAGAGTGATTCTATTAGTTTTTGAGTCCAATTTGCAGTTAGTGCATTAGTTTAATGCATGAGAAATCAGTTAACTCAATTAAGTGAGCTAAAATCAATTTAACTAGTTGTAACAGTTTGTTGCACTAGTGAGAGGTTAAGTGAATTAAATCAGATTTAATTCACATGCAGTGATATATCAAGTGACTGATGATTTAATATTAATATATGCATGCATGTCAGTTATGATGCAGACCCAGAGTAGACAAAGGTTAAAGGGAATTTAAATATCATTTGTATTTATAGCAAACTACCTAGATGCAGTTAAAACACCATATGATTTCCCATGATGTTTGCACAGTCAAGAAAGGATTAAATTCATAAAGAATAGGGATTTCATTCCACATGAATTGTGTGAGAAAGAAAGGTTGAGCAGAGGCTAAGAATTTTTTAAGTACTAGCCCAATTTTGTCCAGATCAGTGTGAGACAGTCAGGATAGTGTAACAGACTCTCGTGAGAAGATTGCATTGTATTGTTTCATGATTCCTTGGTTCATTATACAATATATATAGAGGGGTTTTGAGCAGCAAGATTTCCCTAAGAAAAATATCTGTGTTGTGGATTGATTTGCTTCTTTCTCTTAATTGGTGTGATTGTGCGATCATGTTTATTTTTCGCAATTAATTTGTAGAAGGATTCAGTATCTTGCTTTAGCATATCGCATGATCAGATTGAATCCATTGGTATACATATTGTTTTTATAATTTATACATGGTATCAGAGCACCAGAAATCACTGTAGTGGAGAAGAAATTTAGTTTGTGTTGAATAGTATTCAAACTTCAGATACTTTCAATGGTGCGACAAGCGGATCAAGATGGCTTTCAATGGCTTAATATTGGAACATGCACTTGAGGGAAGTTATAATTATATTGCATGGAAAGATAGAATGGAGGTAATTCTGGAGGCCAACGGGTTGAAAGAATTCATTGATAATGATATTACCAAGCTCGCAGCAGCAAACGCCGCTCTTCTTAATGCTTGGAAAAAGAAGGTAGTAAGGGCGAGGAGGATCTTATTAGAGGGATTTCAAGATAACATTTTCTCGAGTCTCCATGGCAAGGTGACTCCATATGAAATTTGGAAGGCCTTGACAGATCTATTTCATAACATTAGCAACCAAAGAAAGTTGGTGTTGAAGGACAATATTAGGAAAACGAAGAAGGAGGAGGGCAAGACAGTACCAACATACTTGGAAAAGTTCACTCAATGTCGATATGAGCTTGTAAGTGTTGGTGTAACCGTAGAAGATGGTGACTTGGTGAGCCTTGCACTTCTAGGCCTTCCCAAGAGTTGGCATAGTTATCAAGACTCTATTAATGGGAGGGAGGAGTTACCATATTTGGAGCGACTTTGGTCAGATTTGGTACAAGAAGAATTCAGGCAGAATACCAGGAAATATTATGCCTTGGACGGTAAGGAAAAGAAGGCCAAGGGAAATAAATCCCAAGGTGAAGCGGGCAAGAAAGAATTGTCTGAGATCATATGCTTTCACTGTCACGAGAATGGGCACTATGCTAAAAATTGTCCACAAAAGAAGGCAAACAAGAAGGAGCCTGCAGTTGCAATAGGTGAAGCATTGGCTTCATAGTTCAAGCTTGATTTTACTCTCATCGCATACATGGCCAGCACTGTAATGGGATGCATGTATTATTTAGACAACAGTGCCTCGTTCCATATGACGGGGAATAGAGATTTCTTCAGTGAATTGGAGGAGAAGGACCTCCAGCAAAGCATAGAGTTTGGAGATGAAGAGAGGTATAGTGCTACCGACATAGGTACAGTTACCTTTCAGAGGAAGAATGGCTCACATATCATACTAGCAGATGTTGTTCATGTTCCAGGCCTAAGGAAGAATCTTGTCTCCGTAGCAGTATTGGAAGAACGTGGTTATGAAGTAATTTTTAGAAAAAGGAAAAGTTTTCCTTAAAAACATAGCCACATGACAAGTGAAGTGGATCAGTGTAAGACTCAAGAACCTGTATGCTCTCAAGGATGAGGATGCATGAAAGGCTTTGAGGAGAAAAGCAGTGGTTAATGACTTGGTGGTTGAGAGGGAGAAATTATCTCTCAACATGCAGCCTCAGAAGCAATCTCAGAAGGTTGTGGAGCAGCCACAGTTGGAGAAGAAGAGAGGATGATGAGTGGAAGAGTCCACTCAAGAAGATACCTCTAGTGGGTGGGGATTTTGAGCCAGAAGGGTAGAGGGATTACATGCAGCTATAACTCTAGGTGAGAGGTGGGGCGATGTGCAGGATTAATCCTAAGAAGAAATTTGGGCAAGATTTGTTGAGATGGTGTGTCTCATGGATATAACCTGGCTACGAGGAGCCCACAATACAACAATAGCAGGAAGGATCAATTAGATTGATGTAATCAGATGTTAGGAGGATAGAAATCATAGTGAAAAGTGTCAGATATTGGAGTGAAAATCAGAGTTGGCAGCATTGCAGAGTGCATGCATGTAGATGTCAACATCGCAGAGAGTCCAGTAGACATGTACAGTAGGTACCAGCAGTCAGAAGACTCTGATGATAGATGCATTATACTGATTTAGTTGTTTGGAGGCTATTCAGTTCCAGTAGTGTTGTATGCAATATTTTCATGTGTGAACAACACTAGAGAGGTGTTGCATGCAAGAGTTGCATGTTCGAAAAACACTAGAGAAGTGTTGCATGCAAGAGTTGCATGTGCACATGCAAGAAAATTCCAAAGGTACTGGATTGAGATAGATTGATTCCTTTCTTATTGAGAGGGAGTGTTGAAATTTGCAACAAGAAACAATGATATTGGCATCCAGAAACAACATGACAGCACACACACTTTTGTGGGATCACAGGTCACACAGTGATGGGTGCTAGCAATATATTAGTGTGCAAGCCAATTTATTAAATAAATTGAAAATGTGTCTAATTTAATTTTCCCTTAATTAAATTAGACAATAAATTGTAATCTTATCTCATAAACACTTGTAATAGTTAACTGGGTGTGATAAACTCAGTTAGCTCATCAATTTCGAGTTGAGGGTGGTTGGTGAGGCATTTAGAGTGATTCTATTATTTTTTGAGTCCAAGTAGCAGTTATTGCATTAGTTTAATGCATGAGAAATCAGTTAACAAAATTAAATGAGTTAAAATCAGTTTAACTAGTTGTAATTGATTGTTGAACTAGTGAGAGTTCAAGTGAATTAAATCAAATTTAATTCACATGCAGTGATCTGTCAAGTGACTGATGATTTAATATTAATAAATGCATGCATGTCAGTTCTGATGAATACCCAGTTGAGACAGAGGTTAAAGGGAAGTTAACTATCAGTTGTATTTTTAGAAAACTGCCTAGATGTAGTTAAAACACCATAGGATTTCCCATGATGTTTGTGCAGTCAAGGAAGGTTGAAATTCCAAAATAATATGGATTGTATTTCACAGGGATTGCATGAGCAAGGCAGGCTAAATACAGGCTGAGAATTGGATAAGTGTTGGCACAATTTTGTTTGGATCAGGGTGAGACAGTCAGGATAGTGCAGCAAACTTCTGTGAGAAGAGTGCATTGTATTGTTTCATGATTCCTTTGTTCATTATACAATAGAGATAGAGGGGTTTTGAGAAAAAAGTTTTCCCCATGAAAAATATATGTGTTGTGGTTTTATTTTCTTTCTCTTACTTAGTGTGATTGTGAGATCATGTTTAATTTACACATAATTAATTGTAGAGGGATTCAATATCTTGTTTTAGTATATTGCATGATCAGATTGAATCCATTGGTATACATATTTCTTGTGTAATTTATACAATGATCACATGGGTGAAGAATGTTGGAGAATGAAATAGGGAAACTATTTATTCAATTCTCCTTAATCTTAATAATTGCTTGTTAAATTTGTTTATATTCTTATGTTTCTTTATTAGATCTTTTCATCAAAATATTATCAAGGGAAAAAATAATAAAGATAAAGGAAATTATAATTAGGCTCCAATCCAGGGAAAAACCCAAAATAATATCTTATCTTTTTATAAAATCTACTTCAAATGAGAAAAACAAGACCCAAAACCATATACAAAGTCCTCCTCCAAGCGCCAAGTCAGCCCTCCAAGAATCCCTTCTAATTAGGTCAAACAACAACCAAGTAAACAAGGGTCAATCCTTCTTCAACCAAATTCTAGCTTCAACTTTGGTCCCTAGCTTTGAGTCTGCAACTTTGATCCCTTGGAACAATATAAATGCTTCCTTTTGGCATGTGACAATTTTCCAAGAACTTCTTCCTTAAGTAATTAAATGTATCCAAAGTCAACGTGAATCAAACTATGTCAAATAGTTTTTAGCCCTCCTGCAAATTGGATATGAAATTATCAACCTCCTACAACTCAAACGTGAAATTTTCAGCTTGAAGAAACCCTAACCCTTGCACGTGTGGACATAAATAGATATAAGTTAAGTCTCTTTCCCTTGCTTGGATTTATTCCTTGTCTTCTAGCCTTCTTCACACATCTTCTTGCTTGATATCAAACTCTTCTTGGTGTAGATCAAATTGGTGCTAAATGAGGTCGAATATGCTTCTATTTATATCCTTTCCATGAGTTCGAATAACCTCTCCTAGGCTGACTTGTCATTAATAGGTTCAACTTGTTCCTGGAGACCCATAAGGATTTTGTAGACTTAAAATAATATCTTTTACATGTTACAACTTGCCTAAAGGGTCTTATACAAATGGTAAAGACTCTTTTGACTCAAGAAAAACATTCTTTTGACTTGAAAAACCCTAGGAGCATGAAATGTATGCTTGACCTAGATGACTAATAACATGAAGCATGAAACCCATGCTTACAATATATATATATATATATATATATATATTTGGTAACATAAGATAAACATATTGACATAAGTATAATGGCAATTATGAATACTAAAACTAGTTACATTTTCCAACACTCCCTCTTAACTAGGGAGGTATTCATAATTGTACAATCGGTACAAGGTTATTCTAAAACTAATTAATTCTCATAAGAAGAGTTGGATTGGTAAGCCATCTTTAAGAATCAACATCATGGCCAACATTTTCAACATAGTAAGACCTTAATGTAACAAGCTCTTCTTATATTAGAGCATAATTTTGGGAGGCTTTATGTGATATACCATGCTACCTCTTCAAGGTACATACCCCATATGAATGTTCACTAGGTAGGTCATTTTAGGATTATTCGTATATTAGATTCCCAAACCTCCAATAATATTGGTCCTCTTAGAAAAATCTTATCTTGGATACCTCTCCAATCCTCAAAGAGTGCCAATCCACTTCATATCTTGGAGTTTTTCTCCTCAAGGAAATATCAAATGCTTATCTAATCCTCCATTCTCCTTATCATGGCCTTCACTTAGATGTATGATTGTTATTCCTAGCCTAGTGCATGACAAATGATAAAAGAGAATACAATGTCCATCATCATTAACTCTCATTTATGGAGGATATCCTTATTCCCACTTGATTAGGGAATATATTCTTTCTCCTTTTAATTATTCAAGGAATCTTCCTACTCCTTCTAAATCATAGAGGATATTCTTTCACTTCCTTTTAATTGGGAAGTCATAACCACAAGCTTTATAGCTTGTCTTCATAAGTGTATCAACTATCAGTTCTTCATGGAGATAATTGCATAGATCGTTATTTCATTTGTACCTCATCATATTGAGCTAATTTCTTCCTGGGTGACGTGGAGTGATATGCTTCCTTCAATCTTGTGACATGGTTCAGGCCATAAACCTTTCATATCACTTTCCTCTAGTAATCATCAATGAAGGCATTGTATTGAGAATTATAACAATATAGTTAACCATAGCTTCCTTTAAATATGAATGTGATCTTCATTGAACTGCTACATTTTAACCCGAAGATGATGGTCTAAACATCCTGATTACGTAATTATTCAAGGATTTTCAAAACAATTCACTCAATCCATATGTTCTTTGAATCGAGTTCAACTCCAACAATTGAAATTTCCTCATGACTATCATCATGTATTTATGCAATATCCGTTCATGTAGAAAAATAATATGCTAACCATATAATCAATATTAAAAACACCAATATCATAATTACCTCATTATAATGGCCTCTTTGGATTATGTTTCTGATATCAAAATCCATTTGCATGATCCATCACCATATTATATAATAATTTTTTTCCTTTCATTCATCTTAATCTAGGTGTGCATGGATAGAATTTAGTTACCAAGCTATAATATCTTCCTTGGAGTTTGAGGGTGGATCACTAGTGACTGAAATTGTGCCCATATCTAATGACCTGCATTGAGTATGTCTCACTTTCATACACAAAAGAACTATCTAATTCCAAGCACAATCCCTTGTAACTATAATTTTGATGAGATTGTAAGAATAAATTCATGAAGTGGTTACAAGAGTCAATGTACTTAGTTGGTAGCATCTTTTACTACTCCTGAATCCTTCCCTAGAATGTGAGAGTAAATAATCTGCAAATTTCATTGTCATTAATGATGTCAAAACAATTACATTTATCTACAAATTGATGAAGATGATCTAAAGTAGAACTTTGAATCTCACCATCATATTTCACTTTATACAAGGATTTAATTTTCCTCTTGGGTATGCCTCTGGTACGCTTGCATGAGTTAAAATCATGACCTAAAGTAGAATTCACATAGGATCCATTATTAGTTAACAATTTTTAAAACAAGACTCCACACAAATGATCTATATGTGGCCCTCCTAGCGCCAAAAATGTTGATGGCCACAAATGACCTCATCAACATTAGGGAGACCACCTGGTTAAAGCCCAAAATTAGACTCTTTTCTGTTTTGGATCATGGTTCCAACTAGTTAAATGAGTCTAGTTACCCTTATCTTGAAACTAGCCTAATATAATGTTAATCTAATCTACCTATTATATATAGAAAATGAACACTTATTTCTATTTTCTAATGTGAAATGTTACTTTTTGTTATCAATAGACAAAAGGGAAGGATTTATCTTCTCGCAGTCTCTTGAAGAAGATAATCCTTCTAATTAGCTGAAACAAGGGTGTTACACTAAAAACTATCACTTTGACATTCTGCTAACTGTATGAGCTCATTAACACTCATACATACCTCCTCTGCAAGTCTTACAACCTTTACTCCTCATGTCAAGCCTTGAAACAAGAAGAAAAACCCTAAAAACCTCTGAAAGAATGGGTACGCATGTAACATGAAGCCTGCCTGTGTTCCTGGCTTGGGTATGCAGGTAATGCATGGCTTACCTACGTTCCAGAACACAGTTTTCCTTAAGAATGCCTGCGTACTCCCTCCAAACTCAAAAAGGTGAGAAAGTAAAGTGAAAAAGGTGAATTTTGGTCAATTCTAGAAGGTTCTAGATGAAAATTTTTGGGGATGAGTACGCTTTGATAAGGTGCATGTATCCCTCACCTTAAGGAACTAATCCCTTGATGTGAGGAGTCTATCCCTTTGAAGGAGGATTCTATCCCTTCAAAGGTGGAATCCTAACCTCCTCATCTGCTCTATAAAAGAAACCATTGGGTAGCCTCAAATGATTAGATTTTGGAGATTGAGAATTGGAGTTCAAGCTTTAGGTGTGATTGAGTTGAAGTGTTGTTGAGATTTAGACTTCTTTCTACTGAGCTTTTGAGAGGAAAGATCACATACCTCTTTGTGCTCCTGGAGGAAGAGTGCAAGACTTATCAAAGAAGAGGAGACTCTTGCTTCGGACCCTGGGAAGGCCTTTCAAACATCAAGGCTAAGGTTGTAAGGTTCTTCTGTTATTTTTAAGATTAATACAATCAAGTTTTGTTTTTCTCAATAAATTGTCATTCGATTGTTTATTTCAATAAGTTGTCGTTTGATCATTTATTTCATAGATTCCTTGATCACTATGATAGGTATGTTTTATAATTATTTTATATACAGGTGCTATTTAATATTTTCTTTTTTGTGATTGCAGGTCGACAAAAGACGACACTTTCTTGTGACAAAAGAACTCTTGTTGCGATGGAAGGATTATTGTTGCGACGAAAGCACTATGACCGCAAATAAGCATTTGGATCTAAGGTAGGATCGACACCTTCATAGCATTTATTTGTAAAACGAATATATTTAGAGAAAGAAAAACTTAGTTGTTCGTTTGTTGATAGATTGTCTTCTGACACTAGGGAGATCGATCTTGTCCGCAAGATCGATTTATCCGGCCAACAAATTGGCGACTCCGCTGGGGAAAGAACTTGTTGTTTTTGGTTCTCTTTTATTTTGATTTGAGGAAATGTTTTTCCTGGTTTTTGATTGATGGATATCTACCTAGGTAGCTTAGGTTTTCTCTATTTTTGAAAATTTTGAAATCTTTTACGTTTTTCTTGAACTTTTCTGGGGACCGCACTTTATTCTTTTGCACAGTGCAGGCAGTTTCACACTTTCCTTGAGTAAACAGTGCAGGACCACACCTGTTACTTCTGGGAGCCAGCAGACCCTGTTAAAATTTTGGAAAAACTCCAGATTTCTTTTTTCAGCTTAGTTTAGATTTGATTTAGGATTCTTAGCATCTATCCAGATTTATATTTTTCTGTCAAAAATCTCTTGTTTATGAATTTCTTTCAGCAAATTTTTCATCTCATCAATCTCCATTAAGTTAATTGGGTGTTTTGAGTCTCTTTTTTGAGAAATTATTAATTTGATTTCCTTTGGTCATTACTTGGAGGTTTGTCTTAGTCTTTTCACAATTTTACATCTTTTTGCTTTTGTTTTTGCAATTGTGTATGAGTGTTAATCACCTTTGAGTGTTTTTTGATCTTTGGAACTCTCACCCGATTTTCTTGACTTGCACTTGATTGGTTCTTAGATTACATTAGAATCATCTTGTGTTTGAGAATTCTCTTGCATAGATCACATTTGCATAATTAGAATTCTCATTTTCAGAATATGAATGAAAAATGTGCATAGATTACATTTGCATACTTTTCATGTGAATTGTGCATAGATTACAACTGCATAGTTTACATTCTGAAAAATAAATCGTAGATTTAGATCCGTTTTCTTCGATTTGAATTTAGATGTTTTTATGCTTGTTTTAAAAAAACACAAAAAAAAAAATTGTTTTGGGATTGATTTGCATTATTTTTTTTTGATGAAATTAGTGCATTAGAGAATTTGTTATATTTTCTCTTAGTGATCAATTTTTTGCATTATTGGAAGTGAATGGAAAATATCTCCTTACTTTAGTTAAGATTCATCGAATTGAAAAGATTACATTATCATATTCGATTGCATTTAGTTTTGGGTCGGGTCATAACACAATTGGTTTCATATCCATTTACCCTTTTGAGTAATAACAGCCTAAATAACACAGCGCTTAATTAAAATTCATCTAGTAATTTTTACATTTTTAGGGCTCTTTCCACCAATCTAGCTCAGGATTAGTGCTTTGGAATAGGTTGTAGTTAACTTTCCAAAGCAACTAAAACAAACAAGTAGATAAATCTTACGGTAGGAAATAAATCTAATTGTAACTGGTACATTCTGGGACGCTTGTCTTAAAGGAGTTAATCACGAGATCATATCCGAACCTTTGAGACAATCAATTAAGTTTCATTGGGAAAGATAGAAGATTCTGCGTGCATTACAAATGGTAAACCTTGGATTAACCATTGTCGAGGAGCCTGGGGTCACTTGTTGGTAAACCTCAGATTTACCATGTCGAGGAGCCTTCAAGGGGATTGAACTTTTTTACTCTACCCTTGTGTGTGGATTCAGATCGTAGACTGTTCCCCTAGTTGTATTTGTTACTATTGGTAACCTTAGTGTCCATAAAATTAAGATTATTTCCTAAGGTGATGGTGAAGGAAAGATCTCACTGTACTTGGAGCAGACGTCAACTAGACTCACTTGGAATCTCTGGGGGGTTCTCTTCACTCGAGATGGTTTTGTGAAGAAAATTGTTCCAGTCTATTTCATTAGGCAGGTTGTCGGGGTAACTGTTCCAACCGCCCTTTCTGTATTAAATTCTACGATGTTGGATTTCATCACCAACTAGTGTTTTTAGTACGGGAAGTTACTATTTGTGTGTGGTTTGACTCCTAGATTTGATAGCGCATGTTAATTTGTTTGTTTTTACTTGTTGATACCATAGGTGTGAATTGTGAATTTTAATTGTTAGGTGTGAATTGTGAATTGTTAATTTTAGTTTTAAATTGTTAATAAAATTCACAGAAGTTGAATATAATGGCAACTGTTCCGGAATTTACCAACCAAGGAACTCCTCTTAACGAGAATCCTAGTACTTTTCCTTGCTTTGGAAATTTTGGTCCTCCTTATATGGCTACATTTTCATTACCTGGATTTACAATAGGTTTACTGATATGATTATTTTCAACTCCGTTGGCCTCGAATACACCAATTGTTCCACCTCAACCAGATGCTTCACCTCAACAGATTTCACCATCTCAACATCACCAACCTTCTGTTGACCCTTTACCTTCTTCGCCTAATATTTCTTCCTCCATTTCTTCCTCTTCGCTTGGTAAAAGCCTTGACACCAGTAACTAGGTGATGAAGAAGAAGAAAGGGAAGAAGAAGAAGAAGAAGCAAGATAAGAAAGAATTCAACCAACCAACCATGGTTGTAAGTGTTAGTTGTGTTGAGGAAACCTCCAATATGCATCATAAACCCAAATACCCTTGCAGGCTTTGTAAGGGTGACCACTTCCTTATCAATTGTCTCAGTATTCCAAAGGTCTTGGAATTATGGTCAGAAAAATCTCATCAACTTTTCGTTTATCCATCAACCAATGATAGTTAGGTTCCTCTGAAAAAGGGTAAAGTTAGGTTTCCTTGTAAGTTATGCAAAGGGAGTCATCAAACTCACATTTTCCCTCGCATGGATGAAGCCTCAAAATTGTTAGAAAACCTTACTGTTCCACAGCAAGAATGTCCAACTGGTTATCGTAAACTATCTCCCAACCTACCGTCAACTGATGAAGTGATTGATCTAATTTCAAGTACAGTCGATCCCACTCTTCCATTGGAGAGTGAAACTCATATCACTCAGGTTGATGATCCATTATTTGATCAAGTGGTCGATTCGATTTCACATTCAGTCGATCCCATTCTCCCTGTAGAGAGTGAACTTCATACCGCTCAGGTTCTTCTTGTTACATCGGATTCTTTTACGCTAGGGGGCATTTCACCTGTTTCTACAGAACCCCCTCCAAGTATTGAGGTCTTTTCCTTTGATTGGAATAGACTGACAGAACCTCGTCTTCCTTCCTCCATCCCTTTCCAAATTATTGTGAATTTTGGTAGTAGGGACATACACTACACACAGGTAGATGAAGGTGCTTCTGTTAGTATTTTATCCTCAACTATTTTGAAAGCTTTAGGTTCCCCTCAGCTTGTGCCTATTACGCAGAATCTGAAAGCTTTTAACAGAACCATTAGTGAACCTTTAGGGATCCTTCCTAAGTTTTCTATTAATTTGGAAGGTAAAACTGTCTGTATTGATCTTATGGTAGTTCGAGGTCCCTTGGATTTCAATTTAATCCTTGGGCGAGACTATGTCTATGCAATGAAAGCTGTAGTATTGACACTCTTTCACGTGATGCATTTCCCTCACAATGGAAATATTGTGATTGTAGACCAGCTTTCATTCCCTAGTCTTTATTTGACTACCAATAATCTGACATCCCTGAATGTTCCTCATATGCAAGTGGTATCTACCCTGCCACGGGTTAATTATGTGGCAACTAGTCCCATGTTTTCATTTATCGATGTAAGCGAGCCTCTCACTATTTGCTCGTCTTCCTTTGACTTAGATCCGGTAATTGACATGGAAAACTCTATGGGATTATTTGAACGTGATGTTCTTATCCCTTTTGAATCCCTTGACATGCGTTCCTTCCAGAGAACTATTCTTCCTTCTGATGAAGACCTCTTGGAAGCCATGATCAAGGTGTGTCCATTGACATGTGTTTCTTCTAGTTGGAAGCCATGAATCAGTGGTCCGAGGATAGCTCCTTTTACTGTGTCAACCTTGTTAAAAAATGAATCAGTGAGTCTGAGGAAAGTTCCTTTTACTGTGTGAACCTCGTTAAAAATGAATCAGTGGCTGGTGAGGAGAGTTCCTTTTACTGTGTCAACCTCGTTAAAAAATGAATCAGTTGGTCTGAGGATGGTTCCTGTTACTGAGTCAACCTCGTAAAAAAATGAATCAGGTGTGAGGATAGTTCCTGTTACTGAGTCAACCTCGTAAAAAAATGAATCAGGTGTGAGGATAGTTCCTGTTACTAAGTCAACCTCGTAAAAAAATGAATCAGGTGTGAGGAAAGTTCCTTTTACTGAGTCAACCTCGTTAAAAAACGAATCAGGTATGAGGACAGTTCTTTTCCTGTGTCAACCTCATTAAAAAATGAATCAGTAGGTTATATAGTTAGATTGTAGAGAGTAGATACAAGGATAGTTTCTTTTACTGTGTCAACCTCGTTAAAAAATGAAACACGTTGCCATGAGCATAGTTCTTTTGATGTGTCAAGCTCGTTAAAAAATGAAACAAATCCTCCCCTAATTGAGTCGATCCTTTGACTAGATCTCATAAATTTTAAGTCATATATTTAGGTTAGTTATTTCAGTTTTTTGCATAATTTTCTTGCAGTCTTTGGTCGGGTCTTTCATATGATCTCGTAAATGAACCTTCATTCCATCCAACTATTAATTACCAGCAGTGTACTTAGTTGAATGAAATGAAGCTGGGGGGGCATACACTCTAGTAGTTACGCTTAGGGGGCATCAAGCATAGTTTTCTCTCTATTTCAAGCTTGTGTAAAAATGAAACCACTCTGAAGCATAGTTTTTCTCTGTTTCAAGCTTTTGTAAAAATGAAACCTATCTTGAGTCAATTTCGGTTATTTTCAAGACTCATTAAACTCATGAAAATCCCGAGATTATTTTGCTATCTTTCATTCTCGTAAAACAAATGAAAATGCCGAGTTATTTCCTTCTTTTCTTGCTCGTAAATTAAATTGAAATTTGGCCATAGGAGTACATTTTTATCACTTTTTTGAACTCGTTAAAATTTACAGAAAAAGCGAAACCATGAATACATTTTTATCCCTTTTTCGAACTCGTTAAAACTTACGAAAAAGCGAAACTGTGGAGTCCTCTTTTAAGCCCTTTTCAAACTCTCTAAACATGAAAATATTACCGAGGACTTGATTATTTGAACTCATTAAAGTAAATGAATGATCATCCTTTCAGTATAAGTTTACCCCTTTTACGAACTGCAATGGACTATTTACGAAAAAGGTATACGTTGACTAATTACAGTCAATAGAGTTCTCTCTCACATTATTTTATCCTTTTTCGGGCTTGAGAGACTAAATTTACGAAAAAGTACACCCATGGAGTTTTCTTAATTTTTTTCTTCTGACTCCCTAAAATTGAAAAACACCGAGTTTCTCCTATACTAGACTCGTTAAAATTTAACAGTAAAGGACATGTTCAATTTCAAGCAGGAACGAACCACTCCTTCTTAGGGTTCGAATCTTAAACTAAGTTGGACTCATCCGAAGGATGAGCTTATAAACAATCAAATGTTATCCTCCTCAAGCTTGTCAAAAATAAAGAAGTACTTGCCAGAAATGGTGGGGGAAAAGAGAGAAAAACGAACTTGTTTGTTACATTTTAATTATTCAGAAAACCGTTAACCACTCTTGAACACGACACTTTTTGTTCACCTGGGTTGGGAAATCCTTTTCCTAACAGTTAATCAAACCATTTTGAAAGTCTTCAGCCGGTTTCTGGGTATTAGCTTTGGTTCAATTGTCACCAAACCATCTGCAGTGTCGTTATGTGTTCAAGAGGACAGTTCAAACAAACCATTCATCTGCAAAATATCTGTCATCCATTTTGACCATCCCTGAGTCATTCCTTGCCAATATATTTCTTCAAAAATTTATCTATGATTTCGTGTTGTGGACTTGCCTACGACGGATCACTTTCTATCGACGACAGGTCATTATCTAGGAATTTGATCCAGAAATCGTCAGTACCTTGAAATTTGCATGCCTCAATGGAAGGTTTCTCACCTTCGACAACAAGTTGCATCATTGACCTTCGATCGAATGATTCTGTGACATGTTCGACTTCAGCTCATTCATTCACATTTCATGGATTGTACTGAGTAATTTGAGAGCCATTGAAATTAATGGTGGTTACTCTCACACTTGTTAACAGTTTACATTATTGACTAGTAATCAAGTGGTTTCTACCATTTTCGACTTCGACACATTCATTCACATGAATAGAATCGTACTGGTTCGGGAAGCGAAAATCAAGACCTTGGATCTAGTTTCCACCATCCAAGCTACGAGGAATTTTTGTTATTCATTTATATTGTAGACTATTCATTACAGATGGTTGTGCCCATGCTGTGTCTACACTATTGATGTAATATTAAAATCATTTCTGTATCAGAAAAAGTTTAGTTAGTTTTTGATCTGAGTATGAGAATGCCTACCTCAGCGATGATATGATTACATATATATATTTTTCATTGAATTTTTTTACAGGTTCCGACCGGGGTGTCCACAGGATGATCCTTGAAATGATAAAGTACTTCACTCTTCATATATGACAGACTTCATCTTCATCTATTTCAGACTTCACACTTTAGGGGGCAATCTGTTACACTAAAAACTGTCACTTTGACATTCTGCTAACTGTATGAGCTCATTAACACTCATACATACCTCCTCTGCAAGTCTTACAACCTTTACTCCTCATGTCAAGCCTTGAAACAAGAATAAAAACCCTAAAAACCTCTGAAAGAATGGGTACGCATGTAACATGAAGCCTGCCTGCATTCCTGGCTTGGGTATGCAGGTAATGCATGGCTTACCTACGTTCCAGAATGCAGTTTTCCTTAAGAATGCCTGCGTACCCCCTCCAAACTCAAAAAGGTGAGAAAGTAAAGTGAAAAAGGTGAATTTTGGTCAATTCTAGAAGGTTCTAGATGATAATTTTTGGGGATGAGTACACTTTGATAAGGTGCATGTATCCCTCACCTTAAGGAACTAATCCCTTGATGTGAGGAGTTTATTCCTTTGAACGAGAATTCTATCCCTTCAAAGGTGGAATCCTAACCTCCTCATCTGCTCTATAAAAGAAGGCATTGGGTAGCCTCAAATGATTAGATTTTGGAGATTGAGAATTGGATTTCAAGCTTTAGGTGTGATTGAGTTGAAGTGTTGTTGAGATTTAGACTTCTTTCTACTGAGATTTTGAGAGGAAAGACCACATACCTCTTTGTGCTCCTGGAGGAATAGTGCAAGACTTATCAAAGTAGAGGAGACTCCTGCTTTGGACCCCGGGAAGGCCTTTCAAACATCAAGGCTAAGGTTGTAAGGTTCTTCTATTATTTTTAAGATTAATACAATCAAGTTTTGTTTTTCTCAATAAATTGTCGTTCGATTGTTTATTTCAATAAGCTATCGTTTGATCATTTATTTCATAGATTCCTTGATCACTATGATAGGTATGTTTTATAATTATTTTCTATACAGTTTCTATTTAATATTTTCTTGTTTGTGATTGCAGGTCGACAAAAGATGACACTTTCTTGTAACGAAAGAACTCTTGTTGCGACGGAAGGATTATTGTTGCGACGAAAGCACTACGACCGCAAATAAGCATTTGGATCTAAGGTAGGATTGACACCTTCATAGCATTTATTTGTAAAACGAATATATTTAGAGAAAGACAAACTTAGTTGTTCGTTTGTTGCTAGATTGTCTTCTGACACTAGGGAGATCGATCTTGTACGCAAGATCAATTTATCCGGCCAACAAAGGGCTCAACTAATCCATAGGTATTGTTATCACAAAATCAAACCTGATAGGTTTCTCATCAAACTAATCTTGTGCAACTATTTCAAACCAAGCTTTTGGTTGAGGCTTAGCCTCCTCAACTTGAGAGGGCTCTCTCAAGGGTTAATGATTTTAAATAAAATTGAAGATGGCTAACTCTATGTGTGGTTATAAAAATATAAATGATTGAATTTGGTTGTAAATCAAATTAGAAAGAGTACATTGGGTTTATGGATTCATGATAGCTTCAGTAAAAAAAATCAATCTACTTAGCATGGAATTTGAGGCATGTTAGAGTTTTAGTCAAAAGATACACATGTGAAACAATAGAAACACAATCAATTTGCCTACATAGGAATTCAGAGCATCAGGGATGAATTCTGAGTAAATATAAGAAAATACCACTGCAATAGAAGTAAAAGGATGCAATAGAGCAAAAAAAAACTAAAACTCTATATGAATCTCAAGTTGGCTAAGTAAACTTCTCTGTATTAAAACTGAAAATAGTCACTTACAATAAACACAGTATTTTTGCTAAAAATGTCCAACCCTTAGCATTTCGAATTATTCCTCTTTATAGATCACTTAAAACACATGATAACCTTATCCTCAACTAGATACCTCGAAATCCTACTTTTTGACACCTTTTCTAACCATAAACATGGTCTTTATTACAAAATGACAGTTGCAAACCTAATGAGCAGTCCTATTTAAATAGGACTAAAATTATTTAACTTTACTTCTAAAAACCTTATCTATATTTAAATACATCAAATGACACTTATATTTTCATGAATTTGAATTCTGAAGATGAGCTCCAACCTGTTGTGACCATAAAGCTGATGATGATGTTCTCCTAAAATGTAGGACACTGTCTCCCTGTTTTTTAGGTCTTTGATTCCTTTGACTCCTTGGGACATTCTGACCATTTATGAACCATGATTTAGATGTAATTTGCTATCAATAACTAAAACCATATGTCTTCAATCACTTCCCTATGCCAATTTTGCAACATTGAATTCGAATTATCCAAAAAGATTGAAAACAGACCCGCGCTACGAAAGCAGCACAGTTTCGTAGCGCTTTTCGTAGTGCAATGTTTTAGCCCATTTATTTTAATATTTTGATATTTTCCATTCAAGGTGGCTTTCATCTTCACTTGACATGTTTCCTCTAGAAATTTCAAGGAAAATTTTTCAAAACTTCCCCTCAAAATTAATAAGGAAAAGGGTGAAAAGGCTGTTATAGCAGTTTTGTAGCGCTTTTCACCCTTTTTGCACTACAGGCGCTACAAATTGTTGTGCAAGAAGTTTTTTCCAGATTTTCACAAAATTAAAAAAAAAAAAAGGTACCATAGTTTCAAAAAATCATTGGCCTCAGAAAAACCATCAGACATTTGAACTAAAAACATAATCTTCACAAAATTTGATCCTTCTTTTCCATTTAAACTTTGTTTTGAATTTGTCATTTTCTACCTCTGCTTTTTAGTTCATCTTGAGATTGTTTTAATTGTAGCTCCAAATATTTCACTTGGATTCTTAGTTTCCCGTTAATTTATTTCAAATGAGTGTCGATCACTCTAACAAACCTTACCTGTTTAATAACTGGAACTGTCCATGTGTAGAACTGCTAGGCACTGCTTGGGATCTCTGACCTAGAAATTGTTTGACCTTCCCAAACAGCTTTCAACCTCTTGAATTATGTCTTTTCATTGTTGTACTATCTTTCCCTCTTTCTCAACATCTCCATTTCTTGATTTTCTAGTTTCAACCTTTCTTCCAATAGCTGACACTCTGACATATTCTCTTTTCCCTTCTCTACCTTGTTGACTGCTTGCTCTATTATAGGAGATGAGAGATCAATCACATTTTCAGGGGCCTTAGATACTTCAATAATTACTTGGGTGTCTTTACTGATTCCTTGGAGTTTTTTTTCTTGTTTGGTTAGAGGTTTACTAGCTTGGAAAACAAAAGTTTCATTCTCACCTTCAAAATCCAATTTCTTTGCTAGCTTGATTTTTTTCTATTTAGGATCATTCACTTCAAAAAAAATTGCCTGCATAGTGGGTGATTCTTCTATGTCTATTGCATGCAGTATATCATCCAATTTTCCTTTCATATTTGGACTGTCCTCTGCCATTGACACATTTTCTTTTCCCTTTGATGTTGATACTTGACTTCTTGTCTTTCTCTAACTTTCTTTCTTACTAGCCACCTATTTCTATTTTGTTTCTTTGACCTTTTCTACTTTTTGTTTTGCAGGTGATGGGGTTTTTGCAACAAGCACTGATGCTTTCTCAATTCTATCTTCATCCTGTTTCCTAGGTTTCAACTTCACAAACCTCTTAGCTTTGGTAATTACTGGATGACTAGATTCTACTATTAGTGTTGAAGGATTTCCCTTGGTCTTAGGGTTTTTAGCTGGAGTCAGGGCTTCCATTTCAAATCCACCCATAAATAAAAAGAATGACCAATATCTATTTATTTTCTGTAGCTCATTTAAAACCAATAACTTAATCAAACCATGATGAAACGAGGATGTTTCACAACCATCAAATTTAGCTTGGACTTTGTAAGCCATTTTGGAAAGGCTTCCATGCAAGAAGAATGGTAAATCTAATGATATCATTCCTGTGAAATGCAACAGTAGTTTAAAATGATAAGTGTAGACTTTATGGTACCTACCTTCACATGTGAAATATATTTGGATGTTGAATAGCAGCTTTACATAGTGATCCTTGATACAACTCCTGGGTATTGCATTGTTCAAGTCCATGTCTACAAATTCATGTTTCATAAACTCCTTGCATGGCTCCATGTCAAACCTGAAACCTTTAAACCAAGATTTTTGTCCCCTTGGTATCTCTGTCACAACAACTATGATCTCAGGTGTCACTGGCATATTTATCATTCCAACTTTGGTGGTGGTTCCACTGAAATGTAGAGCAAACTCTTTGGATACTTGAGTGTGGCAGCCTTGAATCTTTTCACAAAATTTTAAACAGCCAACCTTTCTAAAAGCCTCCATCACCATTTGATCTTCCATAACAGCATTTACATTCTCGGGTTCATATCTAAGACAATTTCCAGCTCTGTGGATCTTCTTTTCTTCTGCGATTTTTCCTGTATAAAACCCTGTTTGTTTCTCTAAAACCTATAAATCAGCCTCTCTTGACCAGATGAATAGCCTCGCTTGATTTGATGAAAATTGTCTTTGGATAGAACAACCATAAACTTCTCCTCACTGTTTCAAAGCTTGGACATCATAGGTGTAGGTGAATGAAACAGGAATGACTCACTTAGACAAAATAAATTCGAATTAGGGATGTCACTTCATGATTAAATGATGTTTAATTGATACCCTATCATGAAAATTATGAATGTAGGAAAATTGCGTACTAAAAATTTGTTAATTAACTAACTCACCATGCTCCTATCATGTCATTCCCTGTAATATCCCTTTTTCAGGAATTTCTGCAATATGGTCCAAGGGGACACTGTATAAGGAAGATAATACAAAAATAAGATGAAAGGGGACATGGATCCCTTGGTTAATACATCATACATTACACTTCCAGATCTCGAGCTCAAATAAATCCCTCAAGGTAGGTTAAACAGATCTTCTGCCCTTTTGGTATCTCAGAAAAGTGCTTAAAGAGAGAGCTACATCAATATAAAAATACACCAATAGAAACAATAGTGATACAGTAACACATGAAATTCCAAGAGAATCAAATAGCCATCATTTTATATCATAGCATCATAAGATATACATATCCATGAGGAAATGGTCACTCAAGCAAGTCTCCACAAGTCTCAAGAGACATGTACATGAAAATTTGAAGAAGACTAATGAAGACTGAAGTGGAGAAGACTGAAGATGCTACAACCAATGACAAGATCTTCTCCAATGGATCTCTAGGATGAAAGGATGATCCTCTCACCTAAGATCTCACCCTCCAAACTATCTGCTAATCCCTCACAGCAAATGCTCTCCAAGGATAACGCTATCTAAGAAAGGGACTATGTTGCTAATGATGGTAAGTGGTTGGACCAATACCAAATATGGTTAAATATTCTCATAAACCTCCCTTACTGATCTCCCAATGGGATGGAAGCTCCCTCCTCTAGAAAACTAGCCAAGGATGGTGTTGTAGAAAACCTCCCCAGCAACACCCAGCAACACTGCACAATCTCCAGCTGAAACTGCGCTGATGAAGAGGTTGATTCTTGACCTTAATGCCTAAATATGGGGAATGGAGTGAAATCCTCCAAGGAGGATAGGAAATCCTAAACAAGACTCCCTCGTGCTAAGTAGCACTGCAACTCTGCTGAACAGCAAGAGACTGCCACAGGTCTAAGAGACCAAAGATGAATAATACTCGATATCTTTCACAATGGTTGCCTTGCCCTCATTTTAAACAATGTGAGCCCCCTATCCATGGGTCCCACTCATGATGGCTTCCCCTTCAAGGAAATTTCCCTTATTTTCCACTGTGCTGTCCCACAAGATGCCTTCCACCTCTTACCACTGCGTTGTTTGACTTGGTCAAACTTGACCTAGTCCTCTTGCAAAAAGTCTCTTTTAACACATGGGGTGTGGAATACAGCTCTATAAGTGATCCCCTTTCACACTAAGAGGATTTTTTTTCCCTAATTATGAAATTAATGGGTCTCCTATCCATCTTATTCATCTCCTATGTGAAAATGGAAAAAATTAATATTCCATAAAAATTTGGAATATTACAGTCCTCCCCTCTCAAAGATTGCTTGTCCTCAAGCAAGTGCAAGGATATAATGATTTATTTCCCCTTACTCTCCCTGTAGCATCCATGCATGATGAACTCCTCCAAGAAAATGATGCCATATCATCAATCAAGAGTCCAAGTTGTCCCTCCAACATATTTAATCTAGCTTTTGGTGAACATCCCCAAATAGCTATCATGTAGAAACAAATATCCATGGAGGAAAAATGGGCTATCTAAGGGTCTCCTTGAGGCATGAGATCTGATATAAAATGGGACTCATCATCCCCATATGAATCTCCCATCCCTAAGCAGTCATCCATACAACATAAGCTGCCTCCAAACATGGCAACTCGTAGAGATCTCCCTCCACCTTGAGCTCCGGAAATGAAGGTGGGCTGAAAATATGAATATGGAAAGCTTCATAGCTTGCCCCATGCTGTCCTCCTCTCCACTTATGATTAATGTGGAGTGTGTTCTGATCATGGGCTACAAAATTATTGTCTTCAAGTGGAAAAATGAAGAGAAATCCTCCAAGGATCTCTCCTCCATCAATGAAGAACAAGCTGGCCCAAGACACTACATCCATGATGAATAGGACTTGATAATCATATAATATCCCAATGGCATGTTTTTTTTAGGGTAAACCAAGGGCATTAAGGTAAAAACAATGTCTCATAGGGTTACAACGCAATCTCATCCACCATAGATGCAGACAATAACATGGCAAGCACTGTACATAAAATATCACCTCTACTAATGAATAGTAAATAGATGAGTGAACCAGCAATACAAGATCAAATACATGCCCATATATATATAATGGATGGATATCATCATCAAACTCATGGCCCACCTCAAAAGAAGGAAAATATAGGTGGTTGTGGTGGCCATGTCTCCCCTCATGTTCCCATTAGAACATGCAATACATGAACTATGGGAATCACCTCCCCTCAATGACACATCCAACCCTTGTGTCCTACTCAAAATAATGCTTCCCATCAACATACCAGCAACATCAACAAGGGATATCATGATCAGCAACAAAATATGGGGACCACTGGTGGTTTCATGTAGTGCTTGGAGGTACCAATAGTCTCCCAAGTGGATGCAACAAAACTTTAAAAATCGCTGTTTCAGAAATGTACAAGACCATATGTTTTGAAATACAATGCTAATCATATGAATCAGCTGAGAATTTTTGGAGTGGAAAAACATTTTCCCAAGGTCATGTGTAAGTTGGTTGTCCCCATCATATGGTTTGGCCCAACTTTGCTCATGGAGCAACATGAAAAATTTTCCACTTTGAGGAGCCATGCACTGCAACATAATGATAAGAGTATGCAAATCATCAAATTTAAACAGAAGGCTCTTACCATAGGCTGGAAGCGATATGATATATGGATCCATGTGTGTGACCCTGCTCCCAAGTGAATGCGCTATGAGCTCATGCAAAAGAGTTCTTTCCCATGCCAATATTTGTCCCTTGACATGCTCCTTGTCAAGGACTCCTCCGATGATGCTGCTACAGATATGAAGCACCTTCCAAGATGGAAATGCCTCCTGATTATTCCAAACCAAGGAGTATTCCCTTTGCACTATGATAGTGCCCTCCTCTACTCTGAAAACACCATACATCATATGAGAGAAAATATGCATGTGCTCTCTCCAAGATAGCTCAAGCAACCCAAGTGCTTGCTGCCTCCTCATGCTCACATCATGTAACTCATGTGATGAGGGCATCATGACTGATATATATACCATGTCAGAACCATGTATCCCTACTCCCTACTTCTCAATGATGTAAACATCCTACCACCTCTTCTCCATTCCCATCCTCCTAAAAAGAGAATACACCAAGTGATGGCCAAACTCCTTCAAGAGGAGCCAACACAGCCAAGCCTCCTACTGCCCGGTATGATATATTTTCAAGTGGCTAATTAACCTCTTGCTCCTCATCCACACCCACTCAACTCCTTGTGGATGTATTCTCCTCTTCTCTCCATTGGTTTTCCTCTCATGAGGATCACCATTCCCCCAAGCCATATCTTCCCCTTTGCATTTCATGGAAGTTTGCAATGCAGCTCCTTGGAGACCCTCTAGAGAATATCACTCACCCATGACTATGTGGGATCCATGAGGACCCAAATTTGATGGAGGTAATATCTCCTCTCCACCCATTTTTAACAGCGCTGCTAATTCCTCCAATGGCGTGGCAGTTGTCTCAACCTCCGGTCCCAAATTTGTTTCATTGTTTTTCATGGGAGTGTCATGGTGTGTTTTATCCTCCAATTGTTCACATATGAACCTCAATGGCTGAATGTAACTCATCAAAGAAGCATGAGGATGGAGGTTTACTTCCTCCTTGCACAGCGTAGTGCAATCAAGATTCTCTAAAATAGCAAAGTGTGTTGATTCTTGGACCTTTAAAGATGAATTCCCACATTCTTTGAAATTTTCTTCTGAAATAAAAAGTGGAACTTTAATCATACCTTGATGGATCTTGGGATGCTCTTGTGTGGCTGCAATGGCTTTTCCTTCTGATGCAATGGCTACCTCCTCTATAGATATAGAAAGTTGCTCCTCCAAAGCTGCAACAGCATTGGTGCAATCCTCCTCCCATGGTGGTGTGAGCCTTTCCTCCTTTTTTCTCTCTCCATCAAAGGTTTTGATTAACCTTTGAGAAAATTCTGCAAAATAACTCACCCTTGAATGGACCAAGGGTTTGAACCACCAAACAGAGGCTTCTTCCTCCATGTGTAGCACTACAATCTCTACTGCTTCTTTCTCTACCACTAGTTGTAGCAGAAAAAATGCCTCCAGCTTCCTCACCCAAGCTCTTTCTAAAGTATCCCCATCAAATGTAGACAATAGGAACCTATTGCCTCTGATTTCCTTTCTACCGTAGGGCCTTCTCTCCTCCTTCTGCTGAATAAACTGTGGGAACATTGTAGTTCCCCTAAATTCTCTAGAGTGAGATTTATATTGACCCAGGTACTTACTTAAGATCTGATGATCCAAGTATCCTCCATGCATATCTTCCTTGCCTTCATAAGAATAGGAAGTGTATGGACCTTCCCCTTCTTCTCTTCGCTTCTCCTCCTTGGGGAGGCTCTTCTTTGCCCTAAAAATAGATGAGAGAAAGCTCATCTTCTCCATCATTTTGATCTCTGCTCCTTCTCTTTAATCCTCTGATAGCTTGATCTCGCAGGCTGTGCCCGAGATCATGCTTTGATACCACTGTAATATCCCTTTTTCAGGAATTTCTGTAATATGGTCCAAGGGGACATTGTATAAGAAAGATAATGCAAAAATAAGATGAAAGGGAACTTGGATCCCTTGGTTAATACATCATACATTACACTTCCAGAGCTCGAGCTCAAATAAATCCCTCAAGGTAGGTTAAATATATCTCCTACCCTTTTGGTATCTCGGAAAAGTGCTCAAAGAGAGAGCTACAGCAATATACAAATACACCAATAGAAACAGTAGTGATACAGTAACACATGAAATGCCGGGAGAATCAAATAGCCATCATTTTATATCATAGCAACATAAGGTATACAAATCCATGAGGAAATGATCACTTAAGCAAGGCTCCACAAGTCTCAAGAGACATGTACATGAAAATATGAAGAACATTGCTGTATGAATAAAGCCCTAGGCTATAACTGTGCAATTTTATATGGAACAACTGCTGAAACACATGTCAATACATATATATGCAAATATATGGCTCATACAATAATTGGGAGTGAAGATCTAAGCTCCCAATCACTACCTCAAGTCAATCCTAGAAGGATTGGCTAAAATAAGCAAAACTGAAAAATGTCGGAGTTGCTAGGTAGCAACAACAACTCAAGAACTAGAAATAAGTGGAGAAGACTAAAGATGCTGCAACCAATGACAATATCTTCTCCAATGGATCTCTAGGATGAAAGGCTAATCCTATCACCTAAGATCTCACCCTCCAAACTATCTGCTAATCCCTCACATCAAATGCTCTCCAAGGATAACGATGTCTAAGAAAGGGACTATGCTGATAATGATGGTAAGTGGTTGGACCGGTACCAAATATGGTGGAATATTCTCATAAACCTCCCTTACTGATCTCCCAAGGGGATGGAAGCTCCCTCCTGTAGAAAACTAGCCAAGGATGGTGTTGTAGAAAACCTCCCCAGCAACACCCAGCAACACTGCACAATCTCCAGCTGAAACTGCGCTGATGAAGAGGTTGATGCTTGACCTCAATGCCTAAATATGGGGAATGGAGTGCAATCCTCCAATAAGGATAGGAAATCCTAAACAAGACTCCCTCATGCTAAGCAGCACTACAACTTTGCTGAACAGCAAGAGACTACAACAGGTCTAAGAGACCAAAGATGAATAATAATCGATATCTTTCACAATGGTTTCCTTGCCCTCCTTTTAAACAATGTGAGCCCCCTATCCATGGGTCCCACTCATGATGGCTTCCCCTTCAAGGAAATTTCCCTCCTTTTCGACTGTGCTGTCCCACAAGATGCCTTCCACCTCTTACCACTGCGTTGTTTGACTTGGTCAAACTTGACCTAGTACTCCAGCAAAAAGTCTCTTTTCACACATGGGGTGTGGAATCTAGCTCTATAAGTGATCCCCTTTCACACTAAGAGTATTTTTATTCCCTACTCATGAAATGAATGGGTCTCCTACCCATCTTATTCATCTCCTATGTGAAAATGGCAAAAATTAATATTCCATAAAAATTTGGAATATTACATTCCCCAGCTGAAACGGACAAATCCCGGCTTATTTGATACGATAGCTATGAAACCGCACTTTCGTAGTGCTCACAGTTTAAATTTTTCAATTTTCACTACGAAAGTAGCAGCGCTTTCGTAGCGCAAAACTCATTTTTTGAACTATCAGTGCTACAAAACTGTGGTTTTGTAGCAAATTGCAGGAAGTCAAAATACAACCTACTTAGATGACCTTTACATGAAAAATGTGAGCTTTTTAACTATGGAATGGACCTAAAGACCTCTTTTGAATTTGGATTGTGAACACTAAACTTCTTAAGAGTATGAAATATCCTTAACCATTCTCAAATGACCTTCAAAACTATTTAGATCATGATCAAAAAAGAGTTTACATGCCATGTTTTAAATTTTTTTTTTTTTAGTGATAACAGGTATTTTGTACCTACGAAAGGAAACTTCAAAAAATGAAATGAAATTATCTGAAAATGTAGATGCAGATCTAATCTATGATGCAAGTGACATAAATGAAAAATTATTTGTCCTAACTAGTATAAGGAGGAGCCTTACTCCTAGCTAAGAGCAAAGCATATAACAAGGGGAAAATACTAAGATTGACTCCAGGGTTAAGATACATTTGCAAATCATAGAACTAGTTCATATGATTTGCAAATTGTTAAAATAAATATGTGCAATAAGAATTATTTAATAAGTAGTTATTAAATAATCTCATGTATATACTTATATCCAAACACATAAAATGATTCCAATAAAATATTTATGTTGGTCTAAAGAAATAATTCATTTAACCCAACATAAAATAAAATAAGGCAAGAATATGATCAACTGGTAAACAATTATTAGTGATCACTAACAAGTCTCCAGGAATTCATTATCATTTCTGATCTAGATCCTAGTCAATTTTACAAAAAGGAAACTTTAAACAAAACATGCATTAGCATAAAACAAGTGCAATTAACAACAATGCTAATAACACCTATAAATATACTAACGGAAACAACATTAAAACTAGAATGGAAGAGACATAAAAATAATAATCGCAAGTTTACAAATCAGATTCAACGTGCAGAGAAGTGAAAACTTATCGTCATTAGCTCCAATGCCTTTATACAGTCCTATGAGTCTTCAACTTTTCTTGAAACAACTTTACAACAGTGTATAAATCACCCCCTTACAGAGTTAAGAACTCAATTGCTACTACAAAAATATCTCTCAATTACATTAATGTGATATCAATTTCTCACTGCAAAAGTCCCCTTTCGAAGTAGAGAAATTTTGAGGTCTAAAGTGGGCCTTAAAAAAAAATGTACAACAAAATAAACTTTATAATAACCAATAAAATTAAATATGATTATGTTAACCATGGGGGATGATTCACCATTTTTGGAGTAAAAAAGCAAAAAGATTAAGACATAAAAAAATGAAAAACCTATTTTTTCAACTTATCTCCCTATGGTTTAACTCAAATTTCTAGTGAGAGAACTCGTTGGATGCGGAATTTAATTCCTCTTCCAATGAGTAACCATGTTGCATACTTTCAATGGACCCTGATACATGAAAAATGAGGAACACATGAAAAAGCATGATTGCAATCACATTTTTTCATGTATTTCTCATTTTTCATGTAGTAGGGTCCATCAAAAGTATGCAACATGGATACTCCTTGAATGAGAAATTAAATTATGCATCCAATGAGTGCTCCTGCTCAAAATTTGAGTAAAACCATAGGGAGATAAGTTGAAAATAGGAGTTGAAAAAGGCGTTTTTTTTCCCTCTAAAATTTGATGATGTAATATAATCTTATTTTATTATTTCCAATATTATTTTATAATGTTCCTTAGGAGGCCCATTTTAGACCTCATAATTTCTCTAATGATACACTAACATAAAACAAGTGCAGTTAACAACACAGCTAATAACACCTATAAATATACTAATCAAAACAACATTAAAACCATAATCGAAGAGACATCAAAGAAACAATCACATGTTTAAAAATTAGATACAACAAGTAGAGAAGTGAAAAATTATCATCATTAGCTCCAATGCCTTTATACAGTCCTATGAGTCTTTAACTCTTCTTGAAACAACTTTACAACAATGTAGAAGTCATCCCCTTACAAAGCTAAGAACTCAATTTCTCCTACAAGAAGATCTCTCAATTACATCAGTGCAATATCAATTTCTCACTGCAAAATTCCCCTTCATAGGTTGTATATTAAGTTTTATTTAAAACAAATTCTATAGAATTTATATCCTACAATTTTTTCTCTTATGGATTTGGAACCCCTTTCTCCTTCTATCTCAACGTATTTATAATTTACAAAATAAAATTCCCAACCACAAGATTTATTGTCAAGATAAATTAGATCCTTCATTTTAGAGATGTATTTTTTCCTATTCTTTATTTGCTACTTTAATGTAATTTCTCCAAATACTATGTTCCTCATGTCTCCAATAAGCTTTGTGAAAATGATGCCAAAACAAAATTAAAACCAATTAAATTTTCACATGAAACCAAAACACCAAACTATAAAAAAAATAATTCGACTTAAATAATAACTAAATAAATTAAGTAAAACAAGATCTACACTTCCATGTAGAGATTTAATTGTCAAATAATAATAATTTTGAACTAATTTGCAACAACAAGAGGTTTTGTCCCAATGAAAACTATTCAAAGCAAACCTAGAAAAAATATTATTTTTTGTTGTAAGTTTAGTTCTCCAACTTCTGCTGAATTTTTGGAATGGTTAATGACCAAATATGGTTATTCAACCACTTCCATATTCTTCTCCATGGAATAATATTTTCAACGAGCCTTCATTTGCTCAATTTTGTTAAGTAGAACTCAAGATATGAACATCCAAAATTCGAGTTCCAAAATTGAATGTATGCTGGAAAATTAACTGTGCTCATCATTTTGTTTAAAATTTTGGGTAGACATTTACTAAAGGTCCTCTTTTATTAATTTTTTTAATAATTTTAAAATCTAAAAAATAAAAATAAATATTAATTAAATCAAAATAAAACAAAATATCATCAAATTAAATATAATAAGAATTAACTAAAACATAAAACAAATTCTTAATAATTATGCCAAAAGGCATTTTCTCTACGGGCTTGGGGTGAACAAACACTATTCACCCCAGCCAATAAAAGCACTTCATTTTCATCTTCCTTCTTTCAATCGAATTTCGACACGTTGTCTTCTTCATTCCATGACATAACTTATGTGATTCCAATGACGTGTTTTCTGTTCGCATCTTTCCAAATTTTTGGTCCCTTTCCTTCATTCCAGTGATTCCCATTTTCCTTCTCCATTTTTTATCAGCCATTTCAGTCTCTCTATCAGGTATAGCAGAATAATTTATTAGGGAAGAGGCGAACAACGTCATAGGGAAAATTTTTGTTGTTATTTCCAAAAGATGGAAGATGTTAATATTAGAGAGAAGCTGCGAAATTCTGGAAACTAACTTGAGCACTGTGCAGGACAAGTTACTACCACAGGAACTTTCCTAATCCCAACCCTAACCCCAATCATTTTAGAAAGCTTTTTCCTTCTCATTTCATCAATATTTTCAAACGATATTTCTAGGGGTCGCATTCCTACAAGCTTTGCCACAACTGCGAAAGCAGAAAATGTTGTGTCTCTTACGTCTCGATTTCCGTCATTTAAACACTCCATAAAAATAGGAGCATAGTCCCAGTGTAGCTTAAGAATTGTAGATTTACTGACTGTTTCGATACGATATGTCACCTAGTTTAACATCAAAGAACCAATTTAATCTTGTTCTTTGTATCATATTTCACATCTTCGGTCACATCCACAAGTGATTTGCAACCAGCCTTATGCATTGCTTGAAGACTCTGAGTGAAAGAATCTTCCATGAATGGTTTCTTCTCTTTCAGTTTTTCCAATAAATGTGACCAAAGAAATCGTGAGCCCCCACTGAAATATTTTCTTAGACCTCTAGCTAAATTCCCAATTACTTGGACAGCCTCAGCTGCCACTGCTATATTGGCATCTGTAATAAGCTTCTTCAATGTCCTACACACTTTAGAAAAATCTCATGGAGCAATTATTTTGGCTGAGGCAAGCTTGCCAAGTTCTAAAACTGCATCCCTCCTCTCATACCATATTGTAGCTTTCACCCCATCCCAAAAGCCATATTTTTCCAAAGGAGTCAATATGTCAACCGAATCAACTATTTCATACTCATCAATCTCTTGAGGCGCTAAAGCCACCGTTTCCTCAGCAGGTCCAGGCCCAACCACTTTTGAAATACCTTCTTGCTCGATTTATTTGACTTGCTCTGATATTATTTTATAGGTGGTTTTTGGAGACCCAACCATTGTGTAGGACAAGTTGAACAATATTCATAACCAATTTCAAGAATGGAAGAAGAGGCTGAAGGAGCCATTGAAAATTCTTAAGCATCTCAAATTATAATGGTGTGAAATCTTAGAGACATTTCCACGTGGTTTTTTTAAACTAACTTCATTGAACACATTTTTCCTTCCATCACAATCATGGTACGTGGCTAGAGCTAAGGATCTTGCAAAATTTTCCAATCTGATGGAGCTAGGGGCAACGGTAAAGGCAGAAATTGTAGGTAGACTAGATTTGTGGTCAGACATGAGAGTTTTGGAATTAAGATATGTGCATGATGCAGATACAAATATAGATGATGCCACAAAGGATTTTTTATTAGGGGGAAAGAACCAAGAGTTCAGAAACGAAAAAATCAGGAACTAAGGATTAGTCCCCCGCGAAATCGCCAATTCTACTTAGGGGTAAAATGCACAGGTGGTAGCTGGAGTAAGATACCTCTCAGGCCTTCCAGGGACTAAAGGCAGACAGTCATATTAGTTGCAATACTCAAAAAGACAATATATGCATGATTATACTAGTAATTGATTGAAAAAGCAAAGTAGAGGAGGATTACCTTGATGTGTAGTGTCGATTTGTTGGAGAGCTCAATGCAGTGTGGTGGAAGTTCTCCTCACCGGCACCATGTCTGAATCCTGCAAGCAAACAACAAACTAGTGTAATATTCATAGTGTTATCACAATAAACAATCAAAGACAAGCATATAATCAAACAAGAAATAATATAAGTCTAAGCCACTTTTAACATGTATCTCTAACAAATAATTAAATAGATGCAATAACAAGACACCAAGTGGAAAAAATAGAGGAAGTTTTATTATATTAAATGAAGGAAGGTTACAACCATTAGTTTGGTCAAGCTTCCCTCAGTCCTTCGACTCCAAGCTCTCTCTCCTCAATATCCTAGTGTGACAATGCTTAGGCAAATAGTTCTCAATGAACCAATCCAACCATGAAACCTCACACTAACAAAAGTTTGCTCCTCACACAATCAACATGTTCGACGTTTGACAATGAGACTTTGCCTCCAATTTATAAGAGTTTGGGAGGATCAAAATTTCCATTATTCTCCATTAGTTTGATTAGGGAAAAAATCATGATGTTTCCATGCTTTTATAGCTTTTTCCCTCTTTGGATGCTTAGTTAGGTTTAGAAATGTCCAATCAAAGGCCTGCACCGCAAGTTTCCAAATTTTGTACTGACTCCTTGAGAAGAAGCCAGAAATGTCAGTCAATCCCACAGATTTTTCCCCTCATTCTTTATGAAACACGGGTAACACTTCCATTTAGGAAAAGCAGTGCATTAACCTAGGCACTAACACTCGGGAAACATTATAACTCATCCTAGAAGTTTCTGGGGTGTGTTACCATGGAAAAATAGGTCTCTGTCAAGGTAAATTTCTTCCTTCCATGTATCTTTCTCCTTTGAGCTGATGAGGAGGTCATTTGTAGTATAAAAATCTCTAGTATAATTTTGTAGCGGATCAAGGAACACTACAATAAATAGGCAATAATTGAAATATTTATGGAAAGGAAACACATAATGTATTATTAATAGAATGAAAAAGGGAGAAATACAACCAAAAGCCTTAATGGTGGATTCCTCCTTCAAGTGAGACTCCAAGTCCTAGCATTCACCTTCAAACAATTTCCTCCTTCACAAATGGTAAAAATTTGGGAATGCATCAATTCATAGGATGTAAACAAACCATTAGTGGGTGGTATAGGTTTCATTTATAGGGAAGGAGAGGGAGTCGAGGATCCATAAAAGGTGGGAGTAGTTCCACATCTTAAGGGAAAGATCCATGGAAATAGGATCCATGGCCATGAATGGAAGGTATTTCTCCTATCATCATCTACTTCAAACTACATCGCCATTCTTGATCCTTCTAGTAAGGGAAGCTTCTTCTCCATTTTGGGAAGAATTTCCTAAAGAGGGTCAGCATAGATTTTCCTAAAAAAAGTCGCACTGCCAGCAATAGACATAAGTAGTGAAAAATATGACAAGCGTGAGTCATCAGCTATGTAGAATGTGTTGGGCTTGTAAAACAAGGTTCTTTACAATATTTTTAGAATATTTTCAATTCAAGTCTTCTTCCACTTCTTTAGGGATTTTTTAGACATGTTTAATGGAGAACATATTTTACAACACTGGCGGTATAATGACACAAAGTGGAGTGTGAAAAAATATTGTATAATAAATCCCACTTAGCTTGCTATCCCATTTGCAAAACCTTAGCAAGTATTGTATCATATGAAATATTCAATTAGAGCTCCCTTCACTCTTTTCATTTAAGAATGGGGGTTTCATAGAGCAACATATTAGATATCGTTTTAGGGATCAACTAATTGCTTAGAGTAAGTCATTAAACTATGACCATATCCATGAGTGTTAGTCTCAAGTCACAAAATTTCTCATGATTTTGAATAGTCCACATAACACTCCTTGCATTGGGTTATGCTCAAAGGGGTGAATAAATGGGATTGATACTAGTGAAATAAATCACATGACATCAATCATCATTTCTAGGGCTTGCAACCAATAACCAAGACTTCCTGGAAGGTCACCCATCCCTAGACTTCTCTGTCTCAAGCGCACTTAACTATGGAGTTTTCCCCATAATAAATCCCACTTAGCTTACTACCACATTTACAAAACCTTAGCAAGTATTGTACCATATGAACTATTCAATTAGAGCTCCCTTCACTATTTTCATTTAAGAATAAGGTTTTCACATTGAAACATATTATATATCATTTTCAAGATTAACTAACTACACAAAGTACATCATTAAACTATGACTATATCCATGAATTTTAGTCTCAACTGGCCAAATTTCTCATGATTTTGAATAGTCCACATAAAACTCATTGCATTGGGTGATGGTCACAAGGGTGAATAAGTGGGATTGATACTAGAAAATAAATCACACAGCATCAACCATCTCTTCCAAGACCTGCGCTCAATAACTAGGACTTCCTAGTAGGTCACCCATCCCAATAATCCTCTAGCTCAAGCACGCTTTGTTGTGGAATTTTCTCCACAATGAATCCCACATAACTTTCTACCCCATTTGTAAAACCTTATCAAGTATTTTTCCATATGAACTATTCAATTAGAGCTCCCTTCAGTCTTTTCATTTAAGCATGGGGATTTCACAGTGCAACATATTAGATATCATTTTCAATATTAAATAATTATGTAGAGAAAGTCATTAAACTATGACCATATCCATGAGTGTTAGTCTCAACTGACCATATTTTTCATGATTTTGAATAGTCTACATAACACTCATTGCATTGGGTGATGCTCACAAGGGTGAAGCAGTGGGATTGATACTAGAAAAATAAATCACATAACATCAATCATTACTTCTAGGGCTTGCACTTGATAACCAAGAATTCCTAAGACGTCACCCATCCCAAAACTCCTTTACCTCAAGTGTGCTTAAATATGGATTTTCCCCATAGTCAAGTCATCTTAGCTTGATACCCCATTTTCAAAGCATTAGCAATTATCATACTATATTAACTATTCAATTAGAGCTCATTTAATTATTTTCATTTAAACATGGGGCCTTCATAGTGCAACACATAGGATATCATTATTTAAGATTAATCTATCACCATATCCATGCTTTTTAGTCTCAACAGACCAAATTTCTCATGATTTTGAATAGTCAAAATACCACTCATTGCATGTGGTGATTTTCACATGGGTGAATAATTGGAATTGATACTAGTGAAATAAATCACACAACATCAAAAATCACTTCTAGGGCTTGCACATGGTAACCAGGACTTCCCAAGAGGTCACCCATCCCAAGAATCCTTTTGCTCAAGTGTGCTTAATTATGGAGGTTTTCTCACAATTAAGCCCACTTAGCTTACTACCGCATTTGCAAAACATTAGCAAGTATTATACCATATGAATTATTCAATTAGTTCTCCCTTCACTCTTTTCATATGAGCATGGGTCCATCCCAATGCAACATATTAGATGAGATTTTCAGGATTAACTAAATTTGTAGAGTAATTCACTAAACTATGACCATATTTTCGTCCAGGTAAATCCTCTCTGCGGACAAAGACGGTCCCTCTAGCCCTAGGGTGGGTCTAGAAACAAGGGGAACAATCTAATGCCTACTTTACAAGATTATAAATGAAACATAGATCGAAGGGCCTAGCTCGATATGATGCTGCGATGTTGCTCCTCGTCGAAGCTGTTGGATCCTTGCTTTTCCAAATTCTATCTTTTTTGTTTAAAACACTCAATTACCTACACAAGTGACCAAGAAAAAACAAGAAAACATAAAATTGAAATGGAAACAACTCGGCGAAGCTTGAGGGGCTCATTCAAGGTATCACTATAGCAATTGAGCTTAACTATTTTCCCCTGGAAATGGAGGGAGACTCGCAAATCATCACTATGGAGGCCACAAGAATTCTCCATGGCACGAATCTCACAAAGGTATCCACCATATGGAGGCTTTCCCACAGGCTCAATATTTCGGAACAACTAGTACACAATCACAGAGCTATTACTTTTCACCATGTGTGTAAGAAAGAAAATGTTGTTGCGGACCTCCTCGTGAACACGGGGGTGGAAAATCTCAAAGCGCTGTATCATTCCAACCTCACCCAGGCCGAGGACGATTATTTAAGAAGAGAATGCCAAACTCTCATTCAAAAGGATCTCTTCCCCCAGAATGCGGGTGATAGTCGAAGGACGAATGACAACTACATCTCCCACGCCCACGAGGATGAAGATCTACAGCGCAGGTCCTCACTCGATGTGGAACCTCACGCCAGCAATCATCCGCCTGAGATGAATGAGATAAGGCATGATGAAGACATGCTTGGACAACATCACCCCCTCTAGGGTACCTCTCTGCAACAATCGTTATAAATGATTACCTAGATTGACACGCCGATCAGCCATAACTCTTCACTTGAGCCCATTCATGAAAACAATTATGGCATGAAATTCCGTACAAGGAAAAATCATGCTCTACCCCTTCGCATGTGTCACAGGGCTTTTAAAAGGAAGGTCCCTCAGCCCAAAGAGACTCATAGTAAGCTCCTCTAGGATTATTTTTTGTTACAGTACTCACCCTCCTACATGCCTAGTCTATTGCGCAACCCTCCCCCCAGAGCTACGCTACGCAAAAACCCCAGTTCCACCAGTCTGAGTGCACCCTTTCTCCTACACCCCTTGACATGCTCTCCCCTCTAGCACTCCACCCCATCCTCTGGCGCTCCTCCCCTGCTTCGTACTTCTCTCCCTGCTGAGTATTTCCCTAGCTCTATCATTCCTCTACTTCAGCTAACCATGGCACCAAGGTTGCGCCAAAGAACCATCTGTGGAGCTCAGAGAGGTGCGCTCCTCAGTCGCTATCACCGAGGATTGGATAATCACCTGGAGTCTATTGAAGGCTCCTCCTCAAGAATTCACGCTAGACAGAGCCCCGAACCTAATCAGGAGGAGGAAGCCCCCTCGCAGGTTTCACATAGAGGCATAAGTGGACCACGGAATTCCACCATTGCACACCAGGCACACCCCCTGCCTCACAAGACAAAGCCTCTCCCAGCTTAGGAAGATGAGGGGGATGACACAGCTGTTTGTATTATGGATTCTGAAGGAACCTAGATGCACATCCCTGACGCCGAATACCCAGTGGCTCCCATCCTTTGTGCACTGGTCCCAAAGCCTTTGCGTCTACCCATCACTGAAGAGGATCCTGCTGCGCAGGCATATGCCTACCCCATAATGGAGGAAGATTCATACAGTGAGGATGAAGCCAAAGGCTAACGACTGTGCAACGACTCAGTTCTTTCTTGTTTTTTTCCATGCTTGCTATCACCAAGGAATTTATTTTTACACCAATGCTTTAGCACATTTTTTAATTTCACGTTTCATGTACTTTTCTGGTTGGTTTTCTCCATGGAGGCAGCCCATTATGCGCGCAAAAAAGGTTGGGATTGGTTAAGAGTAGCTTACCAACCCATCCTATAGCATATGTAATGTTTATATTTCCAAATTAATATAAATTAGCCTCATTTATCAAAAAAAAAAAAACATGCATATACAAGTATAACTTATCTAACTACTCAAGGAATGCTAGAACTATTTTCTTAAATCATGGACAAGAATGGAAAATAAATATCAATTGTATCATATTATTAATAGAAGAGGAGTTACAACCTGCACCTTGATGTCAAAGCTCTCCTTCAGCGGGTCCGAATCCGGGTACGTCTCCAAAGCACTCATTTTCAGCTTAGTGTGAGATGGCTAAGGGCTCAACTCTCTCCTTCAAAGCTTATGACAATCTTCAAACCTCTCTCTACTATGCTCTTCTATTATGTTCTCACTAGTAGAGGCATTGGAGGATGATGAACTTATAGAGATGGAGGACTAGACATGGATCCACTTATGATGGGTGTTATCACTAGAAAATCGAACAAGAAAAAGACATCATGAAATGTTAAGAAGAAGGATTTACAAGGCTGATAAACATTACAGAATCTGAAAAATTTAACTTTCTCTAAGGTCAAGAGCAAAAATTTTCAAATTGTGCACAAAACACATAGGGAAAGTGCGCTTCGCGCACATTTTTCTTCGATAATAGCGCTGGTATCCATGGATTTCCCTCAATAAGCCGCGTGGTCCTGAGTATGGTGCAAGGTCACCATCCAAGACCACTTGGCACACTTCAGGAAAAATATTCTCCACTTGAGGCTGACCAAGGACAGTCACCTAAAGCCACCCTGAGACCTCAAGCGAGCATACAATGGAATCAACCACCACTCTTGGGTCACTGTCCATAATTGTACCAAGAGAGGGAAGAAGATTTGAATTTTTCCTATAAGAAGCCACCATGAGAAGAAAAATTCAGAACACATTTTTATGTTGGCCAAATTACCCATGAGAAAACCAAAAATTTGTTTTCCAAGTAGCAATAGAGTGAAGGGATTCAGTTGTTGGCCATCCAACATCTCAATCGCAAAGGGGAAGTGCACCAAGTGTCTGATATCCAATCACTCGTTCAAGGAGAAGAGAGAGGTCTATAGACAGCTTAATGGGCAAGCCCTCCTTACTTTGGGTATTAGAGCTCCATATATCTAAGGAATCACTGCAAGTGTGTAATGTTCTACCGCTTGTTTACCACCGGCGGCTAATAAGAGCGGATTCATTCTCTATTAGGATTATTAGCTCATTTACTCAATTGAGCTTGTGTTTATGTGTATTTTTTTTTAATTTCCTCTTCTTGTTTGTAGCATGCTATGTTCCATAAAATATTTTTTCTACATGTTATGATTTTTCACTAACCATCTAACAACTCATGTTTTTCCCTGTGACCATTGATTGTAGGTTAGAAATCACTCCTATCAAGTGCCGGTGTTTTTCGTAAACTTGTGTACTAAACACACCAACATAATGGGAAAATGGATTATTTATTTTGGAGGTTCCTCTTTTGTAGGAACAAGAGGCCCAAGGGAGGAAGCTCGGCCATATCCTAACAACCAAACATCCAGCTCTCCACTCTCGAAGGTTCTAGGCCATGAAGCTTCATTTTCATTTTTTAAAAATATTCAAGAAGTAGATCGATGTAGGTGTGAGGTCCATACTAGCGCCAATTGGTGCTACTCACAAGCTTAGGATGGGCCATATGCACTGGTGAGACACAGAAGGGTCGCACTACACCAAAAATATGGGTTTTTAGGGAGCTACTCCAGGAATGATAAACAGAGAGTTTGTTCTTCAAACTGTAAGCGATGAAATGGCATTTTTCATGATGGAAAAAGTACATAGGGATCACTGTAAGGGTCCTCCAGGATTTGGGAATAGGAAGTACAGGGACAGTGGAAAAATTTTGTGTAACAGATGCCCCCTAAAGCATGAAGGAAGAATGAGAGTGAGGGGTGAAATGCTTTACGATAATGTGCCAAGACCAAGACGCCGTCGTCGAAAAACCTATGAATCAAGTACATACATTGAAATCTCTGATATAAATACATGATTATAAGGAATGGACACAGCCATCCGTAAAAGAGATCGTGTAATAGGATCCATGGCATGGACACAACCATCCAGCAATAAGAAGGATCACAAATATGGACTCAGGTATGGTCACAACCATCCGTCAAAAGGAGTCATGTATACAGTCATTAATAAATTATATCTCCTCGCAACCTGGACTTAATCAGACAAAATCTAGGGTCTTGCACTCTGTCACGACTCGATCAAGTACAAATTCAGGCATGTGAATGAGTGATCTGAAGTTGAACATGCAAGAAAATCGCCTGATTACCAGTCAATGATGTAAATTGTTAATAGACGTGAGAGAGACCACCAATAATTGTGATGGCCTGCAAGGTACTAGCAGTACAATCCATGAGATATGAATAAGAGACTGAAGTCGAACACTCGGTAAATCATCCGATCGAAGGCTAATGAGGAGAACCTGTCTTTGAATGTGAAAAACTTGTCATTAAGGCATGCAGGCTCTAAGGTACTAAAAGGAGTCTCTAGATCAACTTCGCAGATAATGAGCTAAAGTCAACAAGAAGTGATACGTCGAAGGAGGGCCATGATGTATCCCACATCATCGACATGAGACAAAAGAAACAATATGTTTGTGAATCAAGACTGAAAAGAGAATCAAGTAATGAAAAAAATACAGAAGGAACTACTCTTGAACATATCGGTGCCACAACTCTGGAGTTTGGTAGTATTTCACTCAAATGTAATCAAAGGTCATGTTGAAAATATTGGTAATTGAATGAGAGGAAAACATATTTCCCAAACCCATGGAGGCAAAGTGACAAATGTAGGATATCCCCAACCTGACACGAACTGCAGATAAGTGTCATGTTCAGGAGAGACATACTGCCAACACGACTGATAAATACTTCCATTTCCCCCCCACCATACTTGGCAACTACCCAAATTATTTTTGAATACAAGCTTGAAGGGGATATCATATGCTTGTCATATAAGTTTTTCCTTTGGGAAAATCCATCCTAGTACATTTTACAAGCCCTAGGAAGGAGGAACTCGGTATCATCATGGTGACGAGTCCAATATCATTAAATTTTAACGAGTCTAACAAAAGTGAAACTCAGTGCCTTTTCATGTTTAGAGAGTTTGAACAGAGACTGAAAGGAAAAATCCATAGGGCCCTTTTCATAGATAGTCCCTCAAATCCGAAAAAGCTATAAAACAAAGTTCGAGAGAACCTCTTAATCATGATTAACTAAGGTATTCCTTTTTCATAAATAGTTTAGCCCAACCTGAAAAAGGGTTAAACGTATAGTGGGTAAACGACATTTTTTTTTCTTTAACGAGTTCAAGACGACAAATACTTGACAATATTTTCATGTTTCAAGAGTCATAAAAGAGCTTAAAGGTGACTCCACCTGAAGGAATGAGTGGTATAAAGGATAATAACTAGTTCTAATCATGATGGAACTAATCAAAAACATGTAAAAGGTTAAGAGACTGGATAACAATACCACTCATCGCAGTGGTTCCTTAGGAACGGGTAAAACAACCAAGTGAAGGCATATGATCGGCCAAGTAGATGGTGATGATGGAATGAGAAACCAAGGCTCATCTCAAAAAATAGGCTGATAAAATGGCAATCACGAGAGGTAAAATGAGAATGGTTTCATTTTTACACAAGCTTGAAAACATGGAAAACTATGCTTCGAATTGGTTTCATTTTTACACAAGCTTTAAACAAAGATAAACTATGCTTGACACTAGTTTCATTTTTTTAGAAGCTTGAAACATGGAAACTATGCTTGCATTCCCCCAACATGGTGACTCAATTCGAGGTACATGGCCCCCCCAAGCTTCATTTCATTCACCTAAGTAGACTGCTAGTTGCTAACAGGTGGGTAGAATGAAGGTTCATTTACAATATCAGGTGAAAGACTCGACAGGGATTTTACGAGATCCAATCAAAAGCTCGAAATGAAATGGAAGTTGTTCCATTTTTTAACAAGGTTTACCCAGTAAACGAACTATCCTCATAAGGACCTATTTCATTTTTGAACAAGGTTGACATAGTAAAGAACTATCTTCATGATACTTTGTTTCATGTTTTAAAGAGCTTGAAACAAGAAAAGGAACTTTGCTCTAGATGGCTTGTTTAATTTTTTAAGGAGATTGACACTTCAAAAGGAACTATGCTCCGAAGACCTTGCTTCATTTTTTAAGGAGATTGAAACAAGAAAAGGACTCTGCTCCAAAGATCTTGATTCATTTTTTAAGGAGCTTGACACAAGAAAAGGAACTATGATCCAACATCTAATCATGATGCATAAGAGGTCATGGCTTCCAAGAGGGTCTCATTTGATGGGAGAACAACACTCTGGAAGTCAAGGTCCAATGCCCCCAGGAAACGATACACGACATCACTAACAGAACCATCAATCGATGCAAGAATGGAACAAGTGGCCACATATTTAACTTGGGGTATGGAATATACCACCAGCGTATAAGGACCATTAAGGGATGATGGTAGACTAGATGTCACATTATGACCAATGAATGAAAGTTTATCAATGGTCACAATCCCACCTTAATGTGGAAATATATCACACGAAAGAGGGAAGAGACAAGCACTCCAATGACAAAAGTACAGCCACGCCCCAGGAGTAAGTTAAAATTCAAGGGGCCTTGAACAACCATCACGTCTATATAGACAATTTTTCCTCCCAAGGTAATTGGAAACTTTGGAAGGATCCCCAATGGAGTCGCCAACTCGTCATCCAGGAAAATCCTCTCTACAGACAGAGAAGATCCCTCTAGCCCTAGGGTGGGTCTAGCAACAATGGGAACAAGCTAATTCCTACTTTCATAGATTATAAATGAAACATAGATCGAAGGAGATGGCCTACCTCAATCTGATGCTACGATTTTTCTCCTCGTTGAAGCTCTTGGATCCTTGCTTTTCCAATTCAATCTTCATTGCTGCCATCGCTTAATGACACAAACCCTTGACCTTTGTATGCCTCCAATACTGTTTCACTAGTTCTTCCTTGACTCCTTAAGTTGATCCTTCTTTTCTGCATCGTCCTACACCATCTTGCATCTTTCTGCAATAGAACTAGATAGCTTGGTCTTCACTTTAATTATTCCTTATTTAAAATATCAACACCAATTGTCATAGATTTACTAGTGCACACCTTGCACTTCTACATAACCTTGTTGGTTGGTCTTCAATCTGTACTTTGATATTTACATGCCATGACTCCTTTTCTGGACAGTTCACCCTTCCTTACATTATGTAGATACCCTTTACTTGTATTGTATCACTTCGTTGAGCAGACATACAGTACTTTACACTTAATGTAAGTCTGTCCCTTCATGTGATTACCTTCCTAATATCTGCACCAAAAGCACAGTCTTACAACTTCATATAGATTACATACCCTAATCTAAAATCCTTCTTTTCTGATATTTCCCTCTTTACCCCAGTACACAATCTTATTCTCGCATTTCCTTCAGTCCTGAAAATCCTACAATTTAGTCCGAAAATCTTAGACAAGTATGAATCTGTTCCTATAATTTCTACGCATATTTCTAGGCTATTTATTGTTGTTCGAACCTATAATTATCTGACCTATTAGTGAACTAATGTGACATATTATTGAGCTGACTTTTACATCATTTTCAAGCCGACTTGTAGGGTTGATCTTCCAGCGTTAAGAAGGTTGTCTTGAGGGCTGCTTGAACACCATTCTTGAGCCATTTTCTTCACAGTTAGATGGAAAGGTCTTGGAGCATATCCTTTTAACTATACACTTCATATACATGACTCATGAATACATTTATAATCATAAGACAAATCCTAATAGAAACCAAGAAGAAGTCTATTGACCTATAACAAAATCTTGCTCATGAAACCCATGAAGCAAGCATAACAAAAATACATTTTATTATCTTTGTCTTCTTCTTTACGTAAATACATAATTACATAATCAATATGAATATTGATACTAGTTACACTTTTCAACAATCCCTCTTAACTAGGGAGGTGTTCGTACAGGTACATAGTCACTTTCAAACTAAATAATCTCATAAGAAGAATCATATTGGTAAATGCATTTGTATAGCATCATATCGTCCAACATTGTCCTAATGCAAGGCCTTGACTAACAGTGCCATATCTCAATGAGATAATGAGCTACAATGCTGGCGAGACACGTGACTTATAGACACCATAGTCATTATCTCTCTAAGGTACATACTCCACCCAGGTGTTCCCATAGTATGACCTTATTGGACTATTCTTCTCTTAGGTAGCTAGCCCTTAAAGAATATTGGTCCTCAACTAATCTTATCTTGAATGCCCTATCACATTCTCAAAGAGTATTGAATGCTAGATGATTACCTAATCCTCCATTCTGTCTTCCAGGTGAAGACCAAAATTGATGTGTATATCCATTCTCTCCACATGGCCTTCACTAATACTTACAAATATTACTCCTAGTCTAGTGCATGACACATGTATTAGAGAATCATATACATCACTCCCTCTTAACTCAGGAAGGACATACTTCAAGTTTCTTCCAAGCAAGAAAATTACCACCAGGCTCCCTCTCAACCAGGGACCTACAGAAGCAATGGTGATACGCCCAGCTTCTCATGAAGAATTCCTCCCCTCGATGTCATGGATTTCGTTATTGAGGAATCTTCAACCTTTTGGCTCCATAGGGAATATATCATCCATCACTTTCGTCCATGAGTCATGTCCACTATCAGAAAGTGATTAATCAGACTTCCTTATTTGGTCCATGTTTATGCCATGCTTATTTCTTTCGAACCATCTCTCAAGGATCTTACATCCTTATACATGATTGTAAACTCTGCATAAAATTATCCAGATAAACATATACATAAGAACTTTTAAATCAAAATTTACCTCAGTGATTACCTTTTACCATGACATATTCCTTTAGGCATTGACATCCTCTATTCATATTGACATATCTCCTAAAGATATTTCTTTTCAAGGGTCTTCTTCTTTACCAGACTTCTATCAAAGTCTACATATCCTCCCAAGAGATCTCATAGACACATCTTCTTGGCTTCCAGATGATAACTGCCTATTGACATGGTTTCACTTCATGATCTCTTCCTTTATTTCTCCACACATCTTCATTCCCTGGAACTTCCAATTTCTAGTTCCTTTTTTGTAGACAACCACCTCATATTCCTTATGAGGACATATTATGTTGATTTCATCTAATAATGACAACTAGTGTAACGTAATATATCCTCTGTTCTCTTATCATAATTTTAAAGATAGAAGCCCATTACCTGAAACAATATGACATGACTTTACAACATCTAGTGTCAGCATATAAATATATGTATCTCATACCTTTTTCCTTTGATTCATCCTATAGAAATTTTACTAGAATGAATAACTTCATTCCCTTGACCTGCTTCATGAATATGTCATCATATCCCAATCCCATAATTTTTTAGCATAGAATTGTTGATGAAACCTTTCAGTTTTCTTTCTAACCAGTGATTCCATAGAGAAATCCATTAGAAAATTCCATCACCTGTTTCCATATTGACTATTGAATGATGACCCTTTATCTTGATGACTACCTTCCATCAATGTTGTTATCGGATAGGTTTCTAGGATCTCCTTCTTCAAGTTGTCCTCCCATGCTTCTATCATGATGATTTTAATATACATTACTTTCTATCATACTATCTTACAACCAAAATAAATCACTTAAAGATAAATATGATCTCAGTCATAGTAGAGATATTTTGCTTCTTCTTTCTTAGATTTCTTTGTATTAGGTTCTTCCCTTATATCTGTGACATAGTCTTCTTCCTTTTTCCTCTTGTCCTTTCCAGATTTAGGAAAATACCTTTTATAATGCCCAAGTTCATTACATCCAAAGCATCGTACTTTTTTCATATTTCTTCTTTTATGTTGAAGACCAAATTTTCTGAATCTTCCTTTCCTCTTGGACATGACTACAAAGGCTTGATTCCCTTCACTTGATCCTGTATCAGCTTTGGATTTCAATCTTGTTTCCTCTATTTTACATATATACCATAGATCGTGGAATGGTGTTTCTTATTTCTTCCCGCATAATCTTGAAGTGAAGTTTCCCCATTCTTCTGGTAGAGCATTCAACACCACTGTATTCATCTCACTATCATGCATTACTTCTCCCAATTCCTGCAGTTGGTCTCTTATTTCAGAAATCCTCATAAAATATGAATTGATTCCTTCCTCTCTTGATAATTTCATCTTGTATATTTCTTGTCTCATAGTTATTGCTTCTCCTGCAGTACTCACATAGAATAGCTCCACTAGTTTCTCTTATATTTATTTTTTAGTTTTCAGTTTTGATACATAGGGTATGAGTGAGTCCTTAATGGATTCTATGAGAATCCTCTGGGCTCTAATTTCTCCTTTAATGTACTTGGCATGATCTGGAGCATCTTCTTTTGAGGTTTGAGTTGTAGGTCCTTAAATGTATCCCATAACTTCATCTTCTATTAGATTTAAATCTATCCTCTTCTTCCATGCACTAAAGTTTGATGACCCAACCAATTTTTTGCTCTCTTTACAGTAAGTCATTTTGACAAATTTAGATAGGGTCATAGATACTACTTGAGTAGAGTGACATCCTTCTTCTAGCAAATTCCTTGATGATGATAAAGATGAAGTCAAGAACTTCCTCTTAGATTGAATTCTTCAATGTAGGTGTTCTTGGAACCTTGACGATAAAGAATGTCTCCAAAAATATTATGTCTCTTCCAACAATGTCTTCAGTATAAATCTTTGATGGAAAATATTATTTTCTTGATGATTGGATCCTTTGAATGAGATTGAAGATATTTCTTGAAATGGCTTGAGAATCTTCCTTGCAAACTAATTTGACTTTTCAACACAAACTTTGACCTTGAATTTGATTCTTGCTTCCTTGAGTGCCTCCTTGCTAAGTATCCCTTGTCTTTAGCACTTTAGCTCTGATACCATGTTGAGAACTTGGAGGGGCAGTTATTAATTCAAATTTTCTCTTTGATAATTACTTTTGAGATTATTTCATTTACTTATGTCTTCTCTTCTTAGCTTATTTAGTCTTTCATCAAGTCAATTATCAAAACACAAGAGACACAAATTTAGGCTCTTCGAGCCAAGGCAAAACCTCTCCCTCTTGGAGAGGAAAACCCACAAGAAACTCTTCTTATAGACTTTCAAATGACAAGTACCATGACCATGACACAGAACCATGACCTTTGTATGCCTCCAGGAACTTGTCACTTCTTCTTCCTTGACTCCTTAATTTGATCCTTCTTTTCTGCACTGTCCTACACCATCCTGCATATTTCTGCACTAGAACTAGAGAGATGAGTTTCCACTTGAATTATTCCTTATTTAATATATCAATGCCTTGTCATAGATTGACTCGTGCACACCTTGCACTTCTACATAACCTTGTTGGTTGGAATTTAATATGTACATTGATCTTTACACGCTATGACTCCTTTTTTTGGACAGTTCACCCTTCCTTACATTATGTAGATACCCTTTACTTTTATTGTATTACTTCGTTGAGCAGACATGCATTTCTTTACACTTAATGTAATTATGTCCCTTCTTGAGATTTCCTTCCTGAGATCTGCACCAAAAACAGAGTCCTACAACTTCATATATATTACAAACCCTAATATGAAATCCTTCTTTTCTGATTTGTCCCTCTTTACACCAGTACACAGTCCTATTCTAGCATTTCCTTCAGTCCTGAAATTCCTACAATTTAGTTTGAAAATCTCAGAAAATTTTGAATCTGTTCCTATAATTTCTGCGCAAATTTATAGGCTATTTATATTTGTTTGAACCTATAATTAGCCAACCTATCAGTGAACTAATGTGACATATTATTGAGCCAACTTTTCCAGCATTTTCAAGCTGACTTGTAGGGTTGATCTTCCAACATTAAGGAGGTTATCTTGAGGGTTGCTTGAACGCCATTCTTGAGCCATTTTCTTCACAATTAGATGACAAGGTCTTGGATCATATCCTTTTGACTAGATACTTCATATACATGACTCATGAATACATTTATAATTAGAAGAAAAATTTTAATAAACATCAAGAAGAAGTCTATTGACCTATAATAAAATCTTGCTCGTGAAACCCATGAAGCAAGCATAAAAAAAATACATTTTATTATTCGTGTCCTCTTCTTTACATAAATACATAATTACATAGCCAATATGAGGACTAATCCTAGTTACACTTTTTAACACAACTCTCACATTCAAAGCTTATGAAAATCTTCAAACCTCTCTCTAATATGCTCTTCTATTATGTTCTCACTAGTAGAGGCATTGGAGGATGATGAACTTATAGAGATGGAGGAGGGGACATGGATCCCCTTATGATGATAAAATGGGTTATCTCTTTGGGAAGTTCCTCTTTTGTAGGAAAAAGAGGCCCAAGGGAGGAAGTTGGGCCATATCCTGACTAAAAGACATCCAGCTCTCTGCTCTCGAAGCTTCTAGGCCATGAAGCTTCGTTTCCATTTTTAAAACATCTTCTAGAAGTATATCGGTGTGGATGTTAGGTCCATACTAGCTCCGATCAGCGCTGCTCACAAGCTTAGGATGGGCCATCAGCGCTGGTGAAACATAGAAGGGTCACGCTGCTCCAAAAGGATAGGTTTTTAGGGAGCTACTCTAGGAATGATCAACAGAGAGTTTGTTTTTCAAACTGTAAGGGATGCAATGGCATATTTTCATGATTAAAAAAGTACACAGGGATCGCTACAAGGGTCCTCCATTATTCGGGAACAAGGAGTATAGTAACAATGAAAAAATTTTGTGTAACACATATTCATAAGTGTTAGTCTCAAACAACTAAATTTCTCATGATTTGAATATTCCACATAACATTCATTGCATTTAGTTATGTTCATAGCTGTGTGAATAAGTGGTTTTTATTCTAGTGAAGTAAATCACACGACATCAATCATCACTTTCGGTGCTTGCACCTAGTAACTAATACTTTGTAACTTCCTCCTGCCACATTTACCCATTTTCACCCGTTTTCTTGAGGTAAAGATGAGTTGAGGTTCACTATGATAAGACTCAACCTTGTATATGACCTTAAGGAAATGGATTAGATAACTTAATGCTTTACTGACCTCCCTCGTGTGCTACAAGACTTCCAAGAGCTACCCAATCCCTCGAGGTGTCAAACCCTGGAGTTAACTCTCTTTTCACTGACCTAGAACCTCAATTTCTCCCTTTTCAAGGCCTCCGTGGGTAATTTAATTAACCTTAAATTACTTCATTAATTTTCAACCAAGGTTCATGTACTTATGAAGTGTATGTGCACCGTATATGTTAGGAATTCTATATGCAGATGAAATTATTCTAAGTATGGACAAATGTTGAATGAGATTAGAGAGTAGTCACACACAAGTTATTTCTATTTAAATTTACATCAAAATCCAAATTCTAACTAAATTGAAATCTATTGGTTGAATCTTATTTTAATTACAAAATTGAAAATCTACTTCTAATTGCAAAATTTAAAATCTATCTCTAGTTGCATAAAGGAAAGGTTAATGCTAGATTGTAGAGGGATACTTTAATACTAGTTTCAGGATTGAAAATTTAACACTACTTTGTAAAAAGGAACCTTAACACTAATTGCATAAAAGTAAACTTAACTTCTATTTGCAAAAGAGGAAATTAACTATGATTGCAAAAAGAAATGATATTATAAATACTTGCAAAAGAAAAATGAAACAAGAACTTGTAACTTCAAATGATCACTGATGCATGCAAATAAATCTAAAAAGACATTCTTCGTTCATCCATGAAATTAACTGAGTAAATAAGATTAAATTACTGGAAGGAAATTCATATTCAAAATAAATCTTTTTGGTGTTTTTCCTTTATGAGAGCTATGTAATCAAAACAATATATGATTAAAACATAACTATAATTCAACTAATTGAAATAAAACTTCATGAAAATTCTACGTTATGAACAATTTTCAATGGAGAAAAACTAAATATCCTTACTACTCTCCATGGGGCCATCCCGTGAGTGTAAGTCTATCACCATTCAATCAACAACTCAATTACGCATTGGAAAGGAACATAGCCTTATATTAATTCAAAAAAAAGTTTCAAAGTATTGGAAATAAAACCATAACTTCTTAACTTAACTGAACTCCCCTTTTGGTTTCGACTTATGGATTTTATACAATTTTTCATCAAACTATATTAAGAGTTTTATGCCAAGAGGAAATGAAACTTTTCTGCCATCTAAGAAGTAAATTGAAATTGAAATTTTATCTTCTCATGATTTTCTACTTGGAGAGAAAATCATGATATACTCTTCTCAAATCATATCTCCGCGATCTAACAAGTCTCCTGCATGCTCGCCTGATGTCGTCGTCATATCCTAACGAACTTTCATTAATCGTTGCATTGGCATAACCAAATTTTGACTTTGAGTTGGATTCTTAGATCTTTCAATATTTGTAACTTGCTAGGTCATTCTGATAGGTGGACATCCATGTGGTGACATTTTTCATCTTCAAGTACCTTTCATTCCTCCATTGGTGCATTGCAACCTATCATGGATATGGCTGCAAAATTCAATATTAGTTGTAGAATGATCAAGATTTTGTAATTGTAGAGATGTTTTCTTTATAATTCATAAAGAAACATAGATTATAAAACATGGATCATTAATACCTTCTATAAGTTGACATGACCTTGAGTCTACTGAGACTGCTACAAAAATGGTCACAAAATATAAAGGAGAGGAAAACAAGGTAGTAAAAAAGGAAACAATTTCAGACTTAAAAATCTCCCCACACCAAAGGTCTTGCATGTTCTCATGCATCAAAAATTAAAAATTGGTTTTTCCTTCTTCTTCAATATATGATTTTAGAAGCTCGTGCAAGCACATACAGACTATTTCTTTCCTTTCTCTTTTTAATGTTGAAAGTGGCCCTTGGTCTTTTCATCAAAAATTTATTCTGCAATCCCCTGATTTTGTTCTTAAGGAATCTATTGTTTTCCTTGAGCTTCTTGTTTTTATTGTACCAGTGGCAGAGATGCAAAAGTATATTGTCATTCTGAGTTCTTAATATTTCATCTTTTATCTTTGGTTCTTCTCATTCCTGTGGAATATGTTTGTTAAGAACTTCTAACTCATATATGTCTTGTTTCATAGCATCTTCAAATTTGTGTTCTTTTTTCAGGGGTCTATTCTATCTGATGGGTTTCATAAAATACATTTTCTTGAATCCAAGAGATATTTACCTTCTATTGCACTCTTTTTTCTATAGACTCCACATAATCATATATTTCCTGCTGAAATGGATCAACGTCTGTTGTTTTTCTTGATGGACTCATTGTCTGAGGTGGTGTCCTATATCCTTATTATTCAAGATCAATCATTTTCGGAGACTATGTATTTGATATTTTTGAAATTATTCTTATTATTCTCAATTTTATTCTTGATTCTTTAGTGTTTTCGATTTTTTTCCTTTTTGTAGTTTCTTGTTTCCTTTTCTCTCGTTTTTCACTTTCTTCAACTAGCTTAGAATATAGTTTGGCTTTCTTTCTTTTAATACTTTGTTTTTCATTTTTCTATTTACATTTTTCAAATTACTAAGAGAGAGGGGTATCATCTTCAAACAGGTCTTCTAGTGCCTCTGTTTCACTTTTCTCTAAAATTTCTTTCTCGATTTCCTCTTTAGGGTTAAGGTTTGATACTGGCCTTCTTCGACTTCTTTTAACTATCCTACGTGTTTCTTCTTCTTGGATTTACAAAAAGTGGTTCCGAAATAGAAAATATTTCTAGTTATCTTTCTTAGACTCTAAATGAGCCTTTATGATCATTTTGATAAGTCCATGATGGTAGGGGGAATTATCAATGGATTTAGACTCTCTTTGTATACTAGATTGCATATTTCTAAAACTACAGAGAAATAAGTAGGGAAAATTGATTTCATTTCCATCAATAAAATGTATCAGGAGCTGAGCATGATAGAAAAATATGGTTTCAAACCTTCCTTCACAAGTTAAAAATTTTTGAATAACTAATAATAAATTTCTCCATTTCCTTTCAATGTTGTAACTCGAATTCCCTTTTTAAATATGGATATATCCTTACTTTGTTCTCTTAGGAAGTTTACCCAGTCATTCTCCTTGAATTTATTGTTTTTAAGCCAACTTTCTCTATTTTTGGGAAATTCCATAGCTTCTGCCATGATAGACTCTGTTAGGATGAACTTGATGTCACCAATTTCTGCCTCAACTGTATCAAAATCCCTAGCAAAAGCTTTAGTGGACTTTATCTCATGCCCGTCGAATTTTTCAAAGAACCTAAGCCACCCTACCTGTTATGAATTTTCTTTGACTCTCAGACATGCTTGAAGAAACTTGATTCCATTTGGTTTAGACTGAATGATGATACCCATGGTGGAGAGAATTTTCAGCCTTAAACTATTTCCTTTTGACAGAGGTGATGAATGGAGTCAGAAAACTTTGAAAGAAGAGGGCTACAAAATGGAATGAAATGGACTGGGATGGAGTGAAATGATAACAGAGTAGTGTGCTTGCGAAGTATATGTTTCGTGATAGGACTAATACTTTTCATATAATTACCGACATTTTTAAATCTGATTTCATAGGATCAGTGGGATGTATATGATTTTGAGAAGATTTGATGTGACCAATTGAGTAATGATGATGGAATGGGGTATAATGGTTATGATAATGAGCATGATTTTTTGGAAATCTTAGAATGTCTTTTAATAACTCAAGCCCTTTTAATAAAATAATCTCATGAATTAAAACCTAATTTTATTATATGAAAATAATTCAACATCCTACATACCTTTGTTATGGATACCTTTGATGTATATTCTATGGATGTTGATGTTGATGTTATTTTGTCTATAGAAATTGGACTTAGCTGCAGGATTGGAGATTGGCTGCAGAATGACATTAATTCCGTTGTTACTTATTTATTGAAATTTTTTGTTCAATCAAGGAAAGACTCTCTATGGTTGTTGTTTCTTTAATGATCAGTGAAGAAATTTGGTCTTCAGAAGTATTGCTTACCACCTAAAATTTTATTAGAAAAATATGGATAAAAAGAAATAGGGACAATAAAAAGAAATTTATGAAAATCTAAATTACGAAGAACCCTTGGTTTTCAGTTAAGATTTTATGTATAAGCATGCCAACAATGTTGATTTTCATGCTTATACTTATATTTGTGTGTGTGTGTGTGTGTGTGTGAGACAAAATTATTACAATTGAGTTGGAGAATGAGTAGAATAATCTCGTCTCTTAACCAACTTAAATTCAAAATTTTCTTGCAAATATTTAACAAACTCTTCCTTTGTTAGTATTTTATGATAAAATATTAATATATGACCATTAACAAGGAAGGTAACTTGTTCATCATCAACAGTTTTGATCTTGACTGCTCCATTTTCCTATCTCATAAGGACCAAGCCATTGAGTTTGAAACTTTCCTTGAAATTATTTGGGTTTGGAATAAAAAAGAATAGCCAAGTCACCTAGCTTGAAATTTTTGGTTTTGATAAATCTTTCATGCCATATTGTTTTTTTTTCGCTGAACTATGTTGGTTCTTTGGATAACATCTTGTCATATTTCATCTAGATCATTCAATTTCACTAGTCTTTGCTTTTGATATTTTGATAGATCAAGGCCCAATTTAGCAGTTGTTCTAAAGGTCTCCACTTAGAATTAATTTGGAAGAAAAACTTGATTCCCATAGACAAGCTCATCAGGAGTATGTCCAGTTGTGTTTCTCCATGTGGTTCGATATGCCCATAGTGCTTCTCGAAGCTTTTCTGCCCAATCTTCCCTATGCAAATGCACAATCTTGGTTAAAATTGCTTCAAGTACTTTGTTGGTGGATTCTACTTGTCCATTGGTTTGTGGATGATATGGAGTAGACTTCCGATGCTTGATTTTATGTTGCTCCATGATATTTTGTACCAACTTGGATGTAAATTGAGTACCTTGATCTGTTACAATTTCTCTTGGAACATCAAAATGAGTAAAGATATACTAAAAAATAAATGTAACTACAATATTTTTAGTTGCAAATAAAAGAGGTTTAGCTTCTACCCATTTTGCAACATAATTTTTGAAAACAAGTATGTACCTTTTTTATTTAGATAGATGACTTATTGTTCCAAAAAAATATAGAGCCAATTTTTCAAAAGGCTCTACAAGTACCTGTGCTTGTAGAGGCATTTCATGTGATGGAATATGTTTTCCCATTATTTGACAACTATCACATATTTTGACATGTTCTTTGGCATATTTAAAAATAGATGGACAATAATATCCCAAAGAAGGATATCTTTTTTCATCAAAGTTTCCTCGACATGGCTTATCATGATAAGCTTTCAAAATTTATGGTACTTAATCTTCTCGAACAAATATTTGGATAATCAAATCAGGTTCAATTTTGTACAATTCTTCATCTATCCAAGAATAAGGTGCACCGGTTTTGATAACTTTATGCTTTTCCCTAGCTGATAGTTATGCTGCTAATTTTCCTATAGCTAAAAAAATTGGCAATATTTGCAAACCAAGGTAGACATTGTATCCTCCTACAAAAACAATAATTGAAGTATAAAGTGAAATTTGGATAGATGATGATGACAAAGACTTTGATAATATGCAATTCGTATTTACTCTTTCACAACTAGAAAAGGAATATCAATTGATAAATATAATGAATAATAATGATTTTTCTTCATACTTTGAGTAAGATCAAAGTTTTTCAGGAACAATGCAATATTGAATATCTATCATCTCACCAAATGGCTTGACATTCTATGGAAACATTTGGAAATTCTGCTAGTGCACTTTATACATTGGTTTGCAAATATTTCCAATTATTTAGCTACAAGAAAATTACTAGCACAACTATCAGTCAGGGAAAAGCATAAAGTTATCAAAACCAATGCACCTTATTCTTGGATAGATGGAGAATTGTACAAAATTGGACCTGATTTGATTATCTGAATATTTGTTCGAGAAGATGGGATAAATTAGATATATATATATATATATATAATTATAATTTATCCCATCTTCTCTAACAAATATTCAGATAATCAAAAAAATTTATTAAATATGTATTAGAATAGATTAGTTATTTATTATAATAAAATTAAATTATTAAAATTATTAAATTAAAATATATATGCTATCATATATATATATTTAAAAATTTATCATAATTTATTAAAAATTTACAGAGTTATTTATTTATTTATTAAATTAATTAATAAATTTATAAATTATTTATCTATTTATTAAATAAATTAATAGATTATTAATTCATTTGTTCTTGTCGGCCTTTTTTCTCTCTTTATCACTATATTAACCCTGGCCTTTTGTCCTTCTTTCATTCTGCATTCAAAATTCTTGTCCTGAAGATGGATCCCCGTTGGGATTCGAAACATCGACTAATGTTTTTTAAAACTGTGGATAATCCGGAGATTTCTTCAATAAATGATAACCACGGAAGCTTGAAAACCACAATCATAAATATACATATCACCATATCTACAACTTATTAATGCATCAGTTGTAGCTAGCCAAGGTCTTCCATGGATCAATGGATGGATAGGATATTCCCAAGAATCTAGAGAAACAAACACATCTTCTAATACACCACCTGGTTTGATAACAAATCTATCTACTAATTGTAATAATGTTGGAGTATATTGAATATTAGGAAGCTTTAGTTACTCCATTGTATTTTTAATCACAATGTTAATGATTTCTCCTAGATCAATCAAATTGTTTGGAATCCCAATACCATTGATATGGATTTTTACAATGGGGCTACCTGGATCTATATAATTTTGAACAATAGGTTTCCCCATCATAATATCAACAATTTTCCCTACCAATTGGATATTTTTAACATATTTTATTTTTCTTCCTAGTTTTCTAATGCATAGCTCCTTAATATTTTTTGCAAATATTGGTATTTCCTTTATAGCTTGGAGTAAAGGAATTTTGATGCAAATATTCTTAAGTTCATCTAGCATAACGTAGTATGGTAAAAAAAAATTCCTTTCTATTCCTTTATAAATTTTGAGCCTTCCAGGAAAAGGTGGATCTTGCAAAGAAATATAAGGTTGTTCTACTAGAGGAACTATAGGAACTTGCTTTATTTTCTCATCCTTTGATTGTATAGGAGCATATTCCTTTAGAGTATTTTATAGATCAAGATTTGCATCTTTTTCATGAACCTCATCCTCTTTAGATTTTTGGATGACAATTGTTGGTGACTAATTTTGAAAAAACCTACCAGAAGTAAGTTGAACATCATTGAGACCTAATGGGGTTATCATACAAGCTTGAAATTTTTTTCCTTCAACGTTATAAACAACTTCTTGATTCTTATTATTTGGATTCAGGAGCAATTGAGCAGGTAGTTGATTGGATTTTTGAGGAAATGGTAATGAAAGTTGGTTATTTGGATTTTGGAATTTAGGGGGTTTGTTTGGTTGAGGAGGATAATATTGTGGTGGAAAAGAAGATAAGGTTGTAAGAATTGAGGATCTTGAGAATATTTTCCATAAGTATTTTTCCAACCTTGTGCCCAAGAAGAATTTTGAGATTGTGGAGGCCAAGGTTGCCAAGGCATGGGTGCAATCCAATTGTTCTGTGGTTGTGCATATGATTGAGTATTGAAACCTTGAGTCATATTTCATTGGTGATTTTTCCATGGTAATTTAGAAATAAAACAAAGTGATTCAACTTAGCTTGTTCCAGCCTCATCTTGGAACAAATCTTTAAGACCAGGTATCGAGGGAAATTCCTTTGTATTATGATTTTCAACATATATGATACAAATTTCTATACCATCAAGGGGACATTCTCTTAAGGAATGTTTCTTCCTACATCTAGGACAGAAAATATATAATGCAACATTCTTGGATTTTTGCTTATTTTGTATCTTCAAAGTATCTATTTTTTCACTAAGAATACCAAGGAAATATGTTTTGAAATTTTCAAGCAAAATGCCTATTTAAGATCTACTTACTGTTCCAGTTGCGGATTTACTAATTCTAGAAATAACATGATATCTTGTATTTTTACCAGTTCTAATCTTACCCCTTGAAATATGTTTACACAAATCATATATTTCTCCAAATGAAAGTTGAGAAACATATCCTTTTCCAATTAAATTGAGAATGTTAATCCATTCATCTCTAATTGATTTTAGCAAAAGAGATTTTAATGTTGCATCATATAAATTATGCATCGTAGCCCTTTTAATATTGTAAGCAAATCTTTCAACAAGGTCTTCAAGGCTTTCATCCTCTTTTTGCATCATCTCAAAGAATTCATCCTTAAGGTTATGCGGCATGCAATAATCCTTATATTTTTCTAAGAACACATTTTTTATTTCTTCCCATGTTCTTATAGTATGTGTTCCTAATCCCATGAGCCATTCAATTTCTCTATCCTTTAGAGTAGGAGGGAATAATTTCAATTTCTGAGGATCAAGTAAGTAGTCATAAGAGCTACATATAACTTCAAACTCAAAAATAAATGTTTTAGGGTCCTCATGTCTTAAACCATGGAAATTAGGGAGGATGGAGGGTGAGATGTTTTTCATTATGGTTGTGGTTTATTCATCAAATATTGGAAATCCATAAGGATTTGGTTCTCTACCAAGTCTACCACCTCATCCTCCACCTCCTCCTTTATTTTCTCCTATGCTTCTTCCACCTCCAATCCTAAGTTCACCATTTACATTATGTACTTCTCCTTTGTAGAAATTTATAAACACAATAATGTATTTACGGATGCTCCAGATCTAACAAATTAATCTTATGTTAAATATAGAATCCTTCCACTTAATTCTTTGTGGAAATTAAATCACCAATTACAAAACACATATGAAGAAAAATCAATCGCACATAACAATATTTTTTACCAGGAAAGCTTAAAGCTAAAAATTCCAACTATCATATATTATGTATATCAATGGAACATGTAAAAATATCATAAAAATCTCAGCTCATAGAGCTCTCAGTACAATATACAATCGGCACACACTGTCAAGTAGAAATTTGCATATCTATGCACCAATTTCTTGCCTCCTGACAGCCTGCCTTCACTGTGTAATTCCTGCTGAAGAAGAACCCTAGATGAATTTGACCTTGCCTTGCCTTGACTGCGCAATCCTCATAAGAATCTCCAATGTGTGTGTAGATGCATTGAATGCATCACTATAGTCACAAATGATAGTCCATCTCACCCTTTCACCTATCTCTCCATTGGGTCTCCACTAGATCTTACATGCAAGTAGTTAACTGTTGTATTTATTTAGTTGCAAGTAAGACACTATTTGTGAATAAATTAAATAATTAATTCACTCATATTTCACTAGTGTATGTTCAGTTACAACTAGCACAACTAATTTTAACTCACTAAACTGAGTTAAACTAAATAAAAACTCATATAACTACTCTTCCAACTCTATTACAACTTGCCACAATCAGTTATAACGAAGTCCTCCATGCATGAGTCACCAACCACCCTAGGAATTGCGTAATTCCTTCGGCCAACTGATGTGCCACATCTGTTCACTGAAATAAAGTGCTCCAAGAGAATAAGTTACTATTTATTGTCTGGTTATTATTAAGGGCTAATAATAATCGACATGCATTCAATTTTTAGATTTTCTTTCTATAAATAGACTTCACCCATCTTCTAAAAATAGAAACTCATCTAAATATAGAATTTTCTTAACCATCTAAAATCAGCCTCCTGATAATTTTAGAATATTCTCACCATTCTAAAAATAGACATACTCCTAAAAATAGCCTGTGTGGGCCCCACCTAGTTTAGGTGCTTATTCTTCACTAGGATCAAGGATGATGTTTATGGATGCCACTTTCAATGTTTCTTGTTGCAATCTTCAACACTCCCTTTCAACAAGAAAGGACTATATTTGCATGCGACCTGCAACTCCATGCATCTGCCCTGCAACTCTTGCATGCAGCACTTTCGAAACTAAATAGCCTCCAAAAAACTAAATCAATCTAATGCATCTTTCATCAAAGTCTCCTAACTTCTGCTTAGCTACTACACATGTCTTTAGGAACCACTGCATTGTTGAACCCTGCACCCATCCACTCTGCACTTGCTATCAACTCTGATCCGTGCTCCAATATCTGACATTATCATTTTGATTTAACTGCATCAATCCAACTGATCATGCTACTGCTACTCTGTGGGCTCCTAGTAGCTAGGTTCAATTAATGAGATCCACACCATCTCAATGAATCCTGCCCAGAAATATCTTCTTGGGATTACTCATGCATATCGCCCCACCTCTCACCTGGTGGTATAGCTCCATGCACTCCCTCTGCCCATATGGCATGAAATTTCTCTGCATGAGTGGTTTCTCCCACTCCATGACACTCATCTTGTGGTTGCTCCACATCCCGAGGTTCACTCTTACCTCCATGCAAATCCCGCTCCCTCTAAAGCTTCAATTGCATGTCTTTCTCTCACTTCCCAATAGTAGGAAGCTCTGTAGAAATCCCATCTACTTCAATTCTGTAGAGATTCTTAAATCAAATCCAAACCTTCTTGGCTTTCCCTGTTGCTTTGCATTGCAGGAAAAATTTTCCTTCACTAAAGACAACATCATAGGCTCTATCCTCTAACATTGCGACTGAGATTAAATTCTTCTTTAAACTTGGTGTTAGTTTCAGTCTTTGTAGCCTTCCTCCAGTGATCGAACATGCTCTTAAAAAGTGATTTTAAGGTGTCAAGGTCAAATTTTGTCATTTCAGTGAGTCTTCAAGTAAAATTTGGTCACTAGGTATTAGGTCTAGGGTTTGTTTTCACTCTTTTCAAAGTTGTCCAAATGTCGGTCCATGTCACCATTCAGCCGAGTGTACCATCATTCAAAGGGTTTTCATCATCATGTCAAGTTCCACTGGGTCATTTTACACCTTGTTCATGCTTCAGTTGTGCCTAGGTAAGGTTCATTTCCCTCTCCTAGGGTTTTGAAGGTAATTTCTCTTGGATGGTCAAATAATCAGCAAAAATTGTATCCTAATGTTCATACACCTTCCCTTATCCTTAATGTACCTTATTAAACACTTCCCATCACTGAGATCCCCCAAATTCCTCATTTTCGCACAAACCCTAGTTTCTTGCTATAACTTGGCAATTTTCTAGGCTAGGCATGTGTTTTGCCCTTTTGGACCCCTTCCCCTCACTCAATATTTGAAATTCCATTTTCCCATACTTCCTAACATCCCTCCCTACTTCCAAAAATTTTCTCAAGAATTTATAAGCCCCTTATCCCCTTCATTTCACTTCATTTCGACAAATCCCTTGTTCCACACATCGGGATAGGTTTTACTCCAATGATGTTTCTGATCAAGAAAAGATGAATTTGGAAAAAATAAGAGAGGTTTTTGTCCATAATAGGACAAGGAAGAAAACCCTCCTTCACTTGTTACACATGTGTCGTGGTTTTAGAGAAATTTCAAAAATACAGTTGCCTCAGGAGAATTGATGCACCTCTGAAGTGACCTTGGGAAAATCAAGCTTTCTCTTAGCTTGGTTGGCCAAATACTTGCTTGATGAGTCAAATGATAACTAGACACAAATATATTTCCAATGAGCTATCATGAGCTCAATTTTGAGTTGAGGAACATGCAAAACATCTTTTAAATGAAAGAGTTTACCTAACGCCCTCTGAAAGTGGTCAGGTGATCATGTCCTATTGGATAAAATGCTCAAAATTTTATTTTCTCAAAATTTGTTGGAACCTGAGCGACCGGATAGGCCTCGAAGATACAATCCCGTTGCCATGAATGGCACTCAAATCTGTTACCGTATGAAGAAGTTATTGCATTTGGAAATCGCCCAATTTTCTTCAATATTGAGTATGGGTTCATAATTTTAATGTGGAGAAATATTTTTAATATATTAAAGTTTAATTGATGTTTTATATATATATAAATTTAATATTTTATTTGATTTAAAAAAATCATATATTATATTAATATATATATATATATATATATATATATATATATATATATATATATATATATATTAAATATTAAAAATTTAATTATATTAATTAATTTCACACATTTAAATAAATCTGAATTATTTAAAAACCCAAATTATCAAAGTTTAAGTCATATGTTAAACCCAAAAATCAAAATGACAAGGGTTAAGAACATATGGTTTGTTTACGTGGTAAATGTTAAAGGTCAAAGGTTACGTGTAATGGTGGAAGCGGAGGTCTTAAAGCTTCGGGGATAGCCCCCCCATTCACGTGACCACGATTAATAACCAAGGGCACGGTTTACACCAACCGGTGGACATTGCATTCAAGCAACTGATGGTTAAGTTATTAATGCTGCAGAGAGGTCACATGTCTGGCGGGTTCGGGAAAATATTAACGTTATGGTTTTCAAAACCGTTAACCCCACAGATTATGCTGACACATGTGGCTGCAAACAGGTTCACATTTACTGTTGTCTCCTATCCGCGTAGTTAAAACAGCGGATTCTGCCCAAATCTGGCACCACCCCTAAATTAACGGAGCTAACTGCAGTTCCACCAAATTTGGTGGAGTTTTTCTAGGGCAAACTGGGAAAAACTTCAGTTGGACATAACTTCTGCTAAGAGAATCCTTTCTGAGCGAATTTTTTCTTTTTTTGGGTCTTCTCAGAATTTTGAAGCCATTGAGATAGGTTTTAGAGCCATTGGAGTATATCTTCAGCCTATTTAGCTTCGGAGAAGCTTTTTGAGCCACTAGGGCCACTTTGGGATTGATGTTGTGCTGAGCTGTGGTTAACCTTTTGAGGTGAACCAAGATTCTACTTTGGGTAATTTGAGCATTATAGAGCCAATGGTGTAGGTTGTAGAGGCAACAGAGATCATCTTCAAGTAATTTTTTAGTGGAGATAGCTTGAAGAGCCACTAAGGCTTGGGGATTGGAGAGTTGTATTGGATTATAGTTATCCATTGGAGGTGAAACTATAGTCACTTCTTACTATTTTTTGCACTCTAAACTCATTTCTGCAGCTATTTTTTCATGTGTAGGCTTTCTACACATTGTATAACCATTTTTTGAGCATAATAAGAGCAAGGACATGCCCATTTGGGGTCCTTGGACCCAACAAATGTAGCCCAAGAGGGGTGAACTTCCTTATCATATGCTGAGTTATATTCTGTGATTTATTTTCTGCTTATTTTCAGAGTTAAATATATTAAACAGTAAAAAGAAATAAGCCTCCTACATACAAAAAAACTCATAAACTCATCAAAGTCACTTTGTTCCAATTGCAAAACACATTAAACAGTTTGCACACATAAGTTTATGGATAATGAATACCTTGCACCAGCAAACAAGTAGTTTCATTATCAGATCATTAGTGATTACTTCTATTATTTCTTTAGGCAGAGTCTATAAAGGGCCAGCAAGCTTCGGGATCTCATCCTTTCTTTAAAGGCAACATATCCTATAAATGCCCCTACATTCCATCTCTGTATTAGAAATAATAAGTTCTCACATTTAAGATCAGATTGGTATTAGAGCATAGGTTGAGCTTATGATTTTGACCTAGAGTTTTTACTCATCATTTGTTGTGTGCAAAGATTAAGTTGTTTGTTTGCAAGTTCTGATGCTTACTAGGTTAAAAATCAAGAGAGGTGAAGGAAACTTGGTGAGTGCACAAACTAATCCACAACCAAGAAGGGTCAGAGAACCACCTCCAAGAGCCCTAGAAGCAACTACAAGCATGTCTTCAAGAGAAGGTGAAGCTCATGAAGAAATGGATCCCAAGGAAGAAGAAAGGGTTTTTTAGAAAGATTTCTTGGATATGACTGAAATGGTAAGGATCCTCTATCAAGAAAGAAACAATAGGATTGCTAGAGAAGGATCTAAAAACCAAAGAGAAGGAGGATATTCTTCAGGAGGAAAGAAGGACAAGGATAAGTCAATGAAAGGGAATGGAGGAAATGGTGATCCACCATCTCCATCGTCATCCTCTTCCTCAACATCATCCTCTTCAACTTCATAAAATCAGTCACATAAATAAACAACAACTGGTAAAAATCCTTAATTAAAGCTTGATGTCAAATTTTAATTGCCAATGTTTAATGGTGATGTTAATGCAGAGAAATTAGATAATTGGATCAGACAATTGGAGGTCTATTTAAGGATTCAAAATCTACATGATGACGACACTAAAATTTAGCTAGCCTCATTAAGGATGGAAGGAGCAGCTTTGGTATGGTGGGAAGCCAAGACCAAGGAGGAAATCAAGAAACATGGTAAGATTACTCTATCATGGACTGAGATAATTTCTGCAATCAAGAAACAATTTTATCCTCTTTCTCACCTTCAAAAGGCTATAATGAATTGGCAAAACTTTAGACAGCTTAAGGGACAGAATGTGCAAGACTATACCCAAGAATTTAGGAGAAGAGCACTCTTACTTGGGGTAGATTTACAAAGCCAAGATACTTTGTTAACGTACATAGGTGGTTTGCATAGTTACCTTCAACACACTATTCTTATGTTTAATCCTACTAGTCTAGACGAAGTTTGTGTACAAGCTATGCATTTAGAGGCTAGAGGGAAAAACACTTTTGATGCCTTGAATGAGGATAGTGATTTTAAAAGCAAAGGAAGAAAAAGGGTTGCAAATTCTAGAAAGGAAAAAGGTAAATTCTTTTGCAAGAACTGTTCAAAAACAAGCCACTATGAAGACCATTGTTGAAATCTTCATCCTAAGCTGAAACTAGAGAAATACAAAAACAAAGAGAAGACCAAAGGAAAGAGGAAAATTGTAGCAACTGTTGAACAGGACTTAGGGTTAGAATCAGGTGATAAGATAAAAAGTATCGCCATGGTATTAAAGAAAATCAAAGGGAAAGAGGTTGTACAAGAATCAAATCCTAGTTCTAGCTCATTAAACTGTCACAAAGAAACTCAAGATGAAAAGAGGAGGATAGAGCTATTTCATGTGAGGATAATCTCAAACCACACAAAGATAGACACACTTTTTGATAGTGGGTCTCAAGCTAATCTCATTTCAAAAGCCTTGGTCAAACAGCTGAAACTTGAGATAATTCCACATCCAAAGCCTTATCCACTTGGGTGGATATGCAAGGATGCAAACTTTCAAGTCTCAAAGAAGTGCATCTTGTGCTTCGCCATAACATCTCATTATGTTGATTGGGTTGAACTGGATGTAGTACCACTTGAAATTACATGTGTTGTGTTTGGTAGTCCATATTTATATGACAGAAAGGAAATCTTCTATCACCATGAGAACAAGTATCACTTGTTCAAGGATGGAAAAGAGTACATTGTGAGAGCACATAAGAAGAAGCTAGAATATTCTTTAGTCCATGCAGGTCAATTGAAAAGGCTAGTTAATGCAAGTCAAAATCTGACTTTGTTGATGTTGAAACGACAAGATTTTGTACATTTACCTTTTCATGATATTGCTAATGATATGTCTCAGTCTAATAACAGTTAATATTTGAAAGAAGATGGCATTATGTTGCATAAGGTACCTTTGGTGTCGATTGGTGCAGAGAACGAAGTGTCGGTGCAAAGCAGTGTAAGAGTCCATGATATGGAAAGGCATGAAAACAAAGAGGGCACACAGTTCAGCAAGGGTCAATGTTGGTTTCAAAATGGCAGATTTTTATGGCGTGAAAACTTGGTCTGGATTCGGCACAAGTGCATGGCTCATTCAACAAAAATTCTCCATCTAAACAGTTGGCAAGGTGAAACTTGTTTTCAGTCTTCTTTGAAGTTTGATCATTGTAGAAACAATTTGTTTTCTGCAAATTATAGTTGTTGTTCTACAAATTTTAAGTATTTGCATCATGAATTATTCAATTTTAGCAACGGTTGATCAGTGAATTCAAGGGAAAATTTATCATTTTATGAAAAGCTCAATTTGATGAAGTCAGGAAGATTTTAGTGGTTCAAAGTTGGAAGAGTGGAGAATCAGTACCCTCATCTTCATTTTCTATAATCAGAGAGCTTTTGTGGGTCCAAAAGCTTCCCATTTGGGAGGTGTGATCAGGTGATCATGTCCTATTGGAGAAAATTCTCAAAAATTTATTTTCTCAAAATTGGTTGGAACCTGAGCGACCGGATAGGCCTCGGCGATATGATCCCGGCGCCGTGAACGACACTCAAATCCATTACCATATGAAGAAGTTATTGCATTTGGAAATCGCCCAATGTTCTTCAATATTGAGTATGGGTTCATAATTTTAATGTGGAGAAATATTTTTAATATATTAAAGTTTAATTAATGTTTTATATATATATAAATTTAATATTTTATTTGATTTAAAAAAATCATATATGATATTAATATTTATATATATATATTAAATATTAAAACTTTAATTATATTAATTAATTTCACACATTTAAATAAATTTGAATTATTTAAAAACCCAAATTATCAAATTTAAAGTCATATGTTAAACCCAAAAATCAAAATGACAAAGGTTAAGAACATATGGTTTGTTTATGTGGTAAATGTTAAAGGTCAAAGTTTACGTGTAATGGTGGAAGCGGAGGTCTTAAAGCTTCGGGGCTAGCCCCCCCCATTCACATGACCACGACGAATGACTGAGGGCGCGACTTACACCAACCGGCAGACATTGCATTCAAACAACTGATGGTTAAGTTATTAATGCTGCGGAGAGGTCACAGGTTCGGCGGGTTCGGGAAAATATTAACATTACGGTTTTCAAAACTGTTAACCCCACAATTTATGCCAACACATGTGGCCACAAACAGGTTCACATTTACTGTTGTCTCCTAACCGCGCAATTAAAATGGCGGAGTCTGCGCAAATCTAGTGCCACCCCTAAATTAATGGAGCTAACTGCAGTTCCACCAAATTTGGTGGAGTTTTTCTAGGGCAAACTGGGAAAAACTTCAGTTGGACATAACTTTTGCTAGGAGAATCCTTTCTGAGCAAATTTTTTTTTTATTATGGGTCTTCTTATAATTTTGAAGCCATTGAGACAGTTTTCAGAGCCATTGGAGCAGATCTTCAACCTATTTATCTTCAGAGAAGATTTTCGAGCCACTAGGGCCACTTTGGGTTTGATGTTGTGCTGAGCTGTGGTTAACCTTTTGAGGTGAACCAAGAGTCTACTTTGGGTAATTTGAGCATTCCAGAGCCAATGGTGTAGGTTTCAGAGGCAACAGAGATCATATTCAGGTACTTTTTCAACAAAGAGAGCTTGAAGAGCCACTAAGGCTTGGGGATTGGAGAGCTGTATTGGATTATAGTTATCCATTGGAGGTGAAACTATATTCATTTCTTACTATTTTCTACACTCTAAACTCATTTCTGCAGCTATTTTTTCCTATTTAGGCTTTCTACACATTTTTTAACCATTTTCTGAGCATAATAAGAGTAATGACATGCCATTTAGGGGCCTTGGACTCAGCAGATGTAGCCCAAGAGGGTTGAACTGCCTTATCATATGCTGAGTTATATTCTGTGATTTATTTGCTGCTTATTTTCAGAGTTAAATATATTAAACAGTAAAAAGAAATAAGCCTCCTACATACAAAAAGACTCATAAACTCATCAAATTCACTTTGTTCCAATTGCAAAACACATTAAACAGTTTGCACACATAAGTTTATGGATAATGAATACCTTGCACCAGCAAACAAGTAGTTTCATTATCAGATCATTAGTGATTACTTCTATTATTTCTTTAGGCAGAGTCTGTAAAGGGCTATCAAGCTTCGGTATCTCATCCTTTCTTTAAAGGTGACATATCCTGTAAATGCCCCTACAGTCCATCTCTGTATTAGAAATAAGAAGTTCTCACATTTCAAATCAGAAAGGTAATGGTACCAATGTCGGTCGCACTGTATCGTCTATCATCGCCCAACTCAACATGCATCTGGAGATATTTCTCCGCCAATTCATTGAACATTTTCTCATCTCCTGTCATGTGAAAGGAAGCACCACTATCAAAGTACCACCCCGATCCCAATGCACTAGACACCATGCATGCGATCAATGAGAAGTCAAGCTCAAATTGCAAGGTAAGAGCCTCACCAACTGCAGCTCTAGCAGCCATCTTGTTCTTCTTCTTATGTGGATAATTTGTGGAAATGTGTACAAACTCATGACAGTTAAAACACTTCACATTGGACATGTTGTGCTCCTTGCCATCTTCACCAGCCTCAAATTTTGAATGGAATTTCTTCCCCTTCTTCTTCTTTGCCTTGGCAGCCAAAGCACAATCCTCTTCATCATCATGCTTTGATGAAGAGCCATCCCTGGTGGTCCGCCTTATCTCCTCCTATTAGAACAGGGTCCCCTAAAAGCTGCGATTTTGTATAAATTTTGTATATTTTTGTCTTACTTAGTCTAATGCAGGGGTTTTGGGGTGGGCCAAAGCCCCTAATGCATTGTAATGGGTCAAGGGTAGACCAAGATTCTGCAAACCACGGTTTGCGAACCATTGGATGCATAGGCTAAATCAGTATAAATAGATGAACCTTTTTTATTCATAAGTAGGAAATAATAGAGATTGATGATAGTTGCGAATTGTTAGATATGTTTGGGTTGCTAGGGTAAGGACTCCTGCTGGCTTTGTGCATGGAGATCCTCAATCCTGCTATGTGCGGACCCTGTTGGTTGTGTGCATAGGTTGTGTTGGATTGTATTGGGTTTTGGATGCTAATATATGTGAATCTAGTTAGAGTATCTCTGCATTATGCGAGTTTATGTATTACTGTTGATGCGAACTGTTGGATCTATGGTTGGCTATCTGTGGTTGCTACGGATCTGTCTTTGTTATAATACGGAGTATTCCTGTGATCTATTTTTTGTGGGTTTATGATATTACTTGTGATATTGTTGATGAGAAGGTGTTGATTTAATCTATGACTGATAGTAACTCTGGTAACTTTGGACTATAACTGATTAGTGAACTTGCGAATAAATTTGTTTTATAGTTGCAAGAATATCCTTGTTCCTGTTATATGAATCTATGATTTGTTGATTACTTCCATTATAGTTGCTATACTAATATATCGGTGTTACACACGTGGATGCGAAGGTAGTTAGTAGATATGAGCTCTGCGATATAAGTATGTAACTAGACCTGTTAAATACAAATATGATAATTTGGGAACACAACTCTTCTTGACTTACCTGCTCTCTCTCAGGGTGCGAAAACCTAGTTCCAGCACCCTCCCATACTGCTTCGGGTGAGACTTTGGCCTATGCAATTAGGTCACTGCCGAAAGGGCCAGTAGTATAGGGGTTTGTTGGCAAACCTTAACCTCCAAACCTGGGTCAGGACCCCTCAAGCCAAAAAATGGTTCCGTTGCCGGCACCGGGAACATTTTGAGAGAGAGATCGGGTAATGCCAAGAGAATGTTGGAAACCTGAGAAGAAAGAAATTGGGGAGTGGTTCGAAAAACAAATTCAGGAATTTGTGATAAAATAGAATCGCAGCATAAGGTTGACAGCGGAAAAGTGGAAGAATAAGTACATTTTCATAGAGATCTACGATATTTTCTTTGTGGCATTTGCAAATGAGCTTCAAGAGTGGCTTGCAAGGCTCGTAGAGCTCCAAAAGTGTTGGAAGGACGAATGGATCACGTAGTGGACCCCAGAGTTGATTCAGCAATTAGAAAAGACTGATAACACCATCACTCACATGGTAGATCATTGGGTGGACAGTGTGATAGGAGGGTTTGTGAAAAAAATTGTGATTGATCAAGTTGTGTCTACTCTGAGGCAGAACGAAGATTCTCCAAGAGTTTCTGGGGTAAGTTTCTAAAAACTCTGCCATTGCTGATTAAGATCTTATTGTGTGAAAAGAGTATCATGTGTAGTCATACAGAGTGAATGAGCTTTGATCAAAGTGAGGTTACAACATGCAGTGGTAAATACTACAAAACCAATCAAGAAGGGGATCAATCTATCTACGGTCCAGTAAGAAATTCTACTGCGCATAGCTCTCCGTCTACACCACCGTCGAACCCTCATAGGGGTAAGAATTCACCACCTCCACCACTGGAAGATGATATGGCTTCACACATGAAGCTACCCACCTTCAATGGCGTAGGATATGAGGATATGGATCGGTTTTGGTTCATCGCATGATCGGTATGGACTACGCAGAACGTAGCTAGTTATGCGGTGAAAGGGGTGCAGTTATCCCTTGTCTTTGAAGGAAGGGCCTTGGACTGGTATATGGGGTACATAAACTAGCATGCGAATGCAACCATTGAAGAAATTAAGAATTCTTTGAAACAACAATTCAAAAATCCCAAGTCCTACTCGCAGATAGTGAAAAATCTAAAGGATTTCAAGCAAGGACCGTTCGAGTTCGTATGGGGGGTTGACCAACGAAAAAATAAGGTAATTAGAGAAGGAGGATTTTTGTACGATGATAGGAAGCACATGGAGTGGTTCATTTCTATGTTGTTGCCCCACCTGCGCATGCCATGGAAAATCAAGCCATGGAATCGCAGGAAAAGGCCTTAGAAATTTCAATGAAGCTAGAAGCTGCGCCAAGAGATGATACCCAGTTAGGAGTACAATAGATACAAGGCCAGCTAGAAGCAATGCATATGGAGATCTAGAATCTATGGAAGGAGCGAGAAATGGAGGATAGCCCTAAAATATGGTGCATACGATGCAGGGTGAATGGACACACCAAGGATAACTGCCCTCTACTAGCAGACTACATACAGGCTGGGGGACCCAGTCCGTTGCGGCCTAGGGAAGCTGTAATACCCAGTTAGGTGCTTTGGTGCGATGATTTTCATGTTGTTGGGCTGCACGATACCAACCACTTCCCTCGCCTTACTGCATATGTCCTAGAAATAAAGCAACAATGGTGCAGGTTCTGCAGATCTGTAGGCCATGATGAATAGAACTATCGAACGTACGATCTAATGATAGATCGAGGAAATTTGTATAGGGTACAGGCAGATCCATCATCACCAAGATCCCCCTCAGGCATAGGTGGTTCTCTAGCCAGGGGTAGGGGAGGGGGCCGAGGTGGAAGTGCAAGTAAGGGGAGAGGACAACTGGTTTTCTATAACTATGGAGAAATAGGGCACTTTGCAAGGGACTACGTAAACCCTGCAAGACAATTCTGCAGATATTGTAGACAGCTAGATTATGTGATTGAAGATTGCCCGATTCTGATGTCAAAAATGCAGGAGAAGTAGCAGACACCTATGAAAAATGTACAAAGGGTCAAGGTAGAACCTCGAGATGAAGGGCCAAGTGTTAATGTTATCACACGCAGGGGCATGACCACTGGAGGAGCTGCAGAAAAAGCTGAGGTGGAGCCTCTCATCAGAAAAGAGGCTGCTAAACAAGAAGGTTTGGACTCACAGGAAGAAAGAGAAACCTTTGTCACAGCTCGCCAAGACTTTGCTAAGGCTAAGGCACCTACTCCTCAGGCCCCTGCGAACCTCAAGGCAGATGATGAGGTCAAACCATTCCTGCAGGCATGTATGAAGTTGTTGCGGAACCAAAGGGTCGTAGAAAACCTCCAATCTTTGATATATATCTGCGCAAAAAAGACAACCCCAACCATGGAAATTAAGGATGTACACAAACTCTATAAGCATAAGAGACGCACTGGCAGGGAGATGCGGTTAACCACACATATTGGTGACTATGAGATGGATTAGGCTATTCTGTACCTAAGCTCGGATGCAAACATACTACCTAAGCAAACCTGACAGCGAATGGGAGAACCTAATTTGGAATGGTCCACTATGCTGTTGTGCATGGCTAATCAACAAAAGATCATACCTTTAGGAATATTACCAAAGATCGTGGTAGACATCGTAGGGGTCAAATTTCGGCTGATTTTGAGGTCATTCAAATTGTAGAAGATGCATACCCCTATCCTGCGCTCCTAGGATTAGACTGGGCCATAGCTATGGGCAGTATTATCAACTTAAAAAAGAGGAGCATGGTATTTGAAAGTGAACGAATACAGGTGATAGTACCGCTAGATCCCGCAGAAGGAGAGAGGTATACAAATTCAGTGCGTGAGGAAGAACAGGTGGATCGCATCAATAACCTAACTGCGAGGGACGAAGATTGGGTCAATCCTACGGCCAATGGTATGCTTTATTGGGAAAGAGATAGAAAATTCTTCTCCGACTCCGACGAGGAAATGGAAAATTGGAAAAATCAGCTACATGATGTCTCTGTGTTATGCTGCCTACGAATTAGAAGGGACTTCCATTGCATATCTTTAGAGGTAAGAAAACTGCCCTACTTTGATGACTTTGGTAGTATAAAAGAGTGCGATGAGGATCCGTGCAATGTCTCTATCCCTGAGTCAAAGGGGGAGCGCGCAGTTGTGAGGCCTCCACTACAAATTGTGGACGTGTTGAAGCATCAGAAACAGCTGCATTCGATCCTTGGACATACGAGCTACTACAGAAGATTCATTCCGGGATACGCACTGACCATCGCACCTTTGGACAAACTGCGTAAGAAATATGTTTCATTCTTTTGGGATGACGAGTGCTAGAAGAGCTTTGAACTACTTTGGGAAGGGATGGTATCTGCACTTATTCTTAATTGTCCCAATGGGGCGAAGGAATGTCATGTACATGTTGACGCATCAGGGATTTCCCTGGGAACGTTCCTTACACGGCCTGGCGCCAAAGATATTGATCACCCAGTCACATTTTCTAGTCGCAAACTCTCAAGTGCGAAGAACAATTATGCCACGATGGAGAGGGAAGGGTTGGCCCTGGGCCATGCACTATAGAAGTATCGGCACTATCTATTGGCAGGACACCTTAAGATGTTTACAAATCATTCGGCTTTAAAGTCCCTGATGAATAATCTTGTGTTGGGGGGGAAACTCTGCAGGTGGTTGTTAATGGTTCAGGAATACGATTTTGAAATCATGGTCAAGCCAGCAAAGTTGAATGTTGGGCTAGATCACTTGTCCCAACTTGAGACAGTCGGGGAACCCACTAACTTGAGGAAAGGATTGACTGAAGCGCAGAGGTTTTCCATTAGGGTCGTTGATGCGCACTTCACTAATATCATTCAACCCCTGACTACAGGCATGGCATCTGTAGAATATTCGGTATGACAAAAGGAGTTGGTTAACCGAGCGGCATATTTTACCATTATCGCAGGTCCTTTATATAAACTAGGCGCTGGTGAAGTGTTGTGTAAATACGTTCTGGAGCATGAAAGGCATGCTATCTTGGCAGAATCTCGCGAAGGCATAGCAGGAGGTTACTACACAAGCAAGGCAACGGAAAATGTAATATTCCCAATTAGCCCAAGCTAATGGGAGTATACAATTTTGTTTCATTTTCCTATTGCATGAATAAATGTGTAAAGGAGGACAATAAAAAGTCCTAAAAACAGTGAATAAATCAATGCCCCATGTGAATAAAGATAAATCTGGGCCATCTTAATAAAACACCCTTATGTGTGAAATGGATTGAGACATTTGACTGGGTCAACCATGACCAGATCAACAATGATGTCTAGAGGGGATGACTCTCATGCATGCACAACGCAGTCTTAGTTGGAGGTGGCATATGTGAAAGGAGGTAAATCATTGAGATGGTTTAGGGTTTTGCAAGACTTCTATCTTATAAAAGGAAGAGGAGGGAAGCAGAAGAAGGTTGTTGATTGGATTATATTTCTGAATATATTATCTATATAGACATATATCATTCTCTTGTTGTTTAGCTGAGAATAGTGTTTTTTAGCACTGGGTGTTCCTGATTGGGAATCCCACCTCTTTCCTTGAGAGGCCTATTGGAATATTCTTGCTGATCTTTTCCACTATCAGGAATTTGTCCAAGCTTCATCTTCCAACTACAACACAGATCCTGTTGAGGGTTTGGTTGTCCTTGTAAGCTGCAGCAAGTGGAGGCTAGATCTACTCAGATCTAGGCCAATCTAGTGCCTATTTTTAGTGGGAAAGTCTTCTATATCATTGGCAAGAGTGTATTGGATCATTGGAGCTTTAGATCCATACCTTGGCATCAAGCTAAACTGTTCTTCAAGTCTACATCGCAATCCATCTTCCAGAACTGCATTATCCGCAAGTGTAAAGTTGCAGGGTGTTTTGGCATACTTTTGGAGGATAGATCTCTGGAATTGAGAATCTACCCTTCACTGTGGTGATCCATGGATTTCAAATCTAATCCATGTTATATTTAGATATGATCTAGATTCTCCTGTATTTACTACAAATTTTTTGAATATTTCTGCAGATCGGCAGGTTTAGATCTCAGATCTACTCCCTGTGCTTCATGAATTGCTGAAAACCCCAAGGGGTATGCAAAGTAGAGAATCTATAGTGTATGGATCTGTCATAGATCTGACTTTTCATGCATTATTTTTCTCTAGATCTAAGTTGTAATCTACAACTATTGTATGCTCTATAAAATAACACTGTCAAGCCTTTTTGTAGTGAATACATGTGTTTACAGCACCTCTTTTGAGGGATTTCTTCTATTTTAGTCTTCTATTTCCTGTTATACAATGTATGGGCCTCATTTTAAATATAATTTTCTGATTTAAATGTTATTTTTGAGCATCCATATTGGCCTCCTACACTTACTTTGCCGAACTGCATTATTTCTGAAGCAGTATTGTTTAATATTGTTGTTGTTCCCTTTTTGGGATATTAAAGTGGTATCAGAGCAATCATCTTGGCACAGTCTGTTCTTTCTTAAGAATCCAATATGTCTTCAGAATAATATGAACCTCTTAATGATAGAGAGAATAGGTATCTAAGAAGAAGACAGAATAAGTATGATTACACTGAAGACACAAAAGAAAAGGGTAAAACCCATTTATCTGGAAGATTGAAGGGAGAAGAGTTCTCTAAAATTCTTTCTCAAGTTATGTATGAGATGAAAGGAGAAATCCATGGAATGAGGAGGGAAAGGCATGTAGATCCCTCAAGGAGATTGTTACATCAAGGAAGCCCCAGCACTTCTTACTATGTGTGTGAGCATTCAGCCACACAAACTAATCTACAACATTGGAGCATGCCCACTTTCTTGACAAAGGAAGGAGGGAAAGGATGAACACCAAAGGAGGAAGCTCTTGGTGATTATCTCCAAGAATATGAGTCTCCATCAGAGAGATTCAAGGAGCATCTCAGTTTTCTAGAGTTCTATCAACTTAAAGAAGAAAGAATATCTAGAAGCTACAGTAGAAGAAGAGGGTGCACAATTTGGGTAAAGAAGATTCTCTCTACCTAATTTTGATGGATCACCTAAGAACTCAGCCAAGTCTTGGGTAAGGAAGCTTGACACATATTTTCCACTGCATCAAGTTTCAGAAGAAGAAGCCATGAGAGTAGCAACGCTGCATATTCAAGGTAAGGCTTATGCCTGGTGGCTATTTGAGTCTTCTTCCTTGAAAAGTGTAAATATCTCTTCTTATGCAAAGTTCACTAGGAGGTTAGTGAAAAGATTTGATTTGATACATTTTGAAACTTCCTTGAGGAAGCAAATCAAGCCCAAGAAATCTGAATCTTTGCATGAGTTGGAAGAATCCATAAAGCCAGCTCCACTTCTAAACATTATTGAAGGGGTTAAAGATCTGCTGCATGATTTTCCAAAGTCAAAAGCCCCACTTCAACAAGAACTCTCTTCTCAAGGAGAAGACATGAGGGTTCCTTATTCAAGAGGATATCAAGGAAAAGGGTCTCTTAATGATGAGGCATTCTCCATTGATGAGGAGAAGTAAAAGGAGGAGCAAAGGAAATCCTCTAGTGCTGTGACAGTAGGATGATATCCATTTTTATTAGGAGATGGAGATGAAGCAATTACTTCCACTAGAGAGGCTCTTGCATCTTTGCAGGGAGTTCCTAAGGATCTTCCATATGGAGGACATGAGCAGCATGTGTCTATGCTAAGAGACAATGAGACAAAAAAAAGGAGGGGTCACAAAGCTGACATAGCAGAAGATGATCCACTATTGCTAGGAGAAGAGAAAGTAACAAATGCTCCAATCAGAGGCACTCTTGTATCACTAAGAGTGGTCTCTAAATTTCATGAGACTTCCACACATGAAACAAAGTTGAATTTGCATAGTGGAAGTAGGGACATGAGGATTCCATCTATTATGCATATGAGGCTGGTCCCTGAAACCTCACTTTCTTGTGGCAAACCACCTAAGAGGCCACCTGATTCAGATTCTGTGGGGAAGACCTCACAACTTGTTGCTCTAAACTTAGATCTAGGAGGGATTGGAGCACTTGAAGACAAAGCTACAACGCTGGGAGGCTTGGGCAAGCACAAGAAGGAGGGAGATTTTCTTCTCTCGTCATCATCACCCACCTTCATTTCTAGATATGCATTGTGGGAGAAGAAGAATGGAAGGAACAACCTTCCAATACACACCTTTGACATAGGATATGTCAAGGAGGAAAGCAAAAACATGACAAAAATTTGTGTTGATGCATCATCAGCGCTGTCATTATTGAGAAGTTTAGATCTGTATTGGAAATCCCAATTTTTGGTGGATTATTCCAAAGATCTACACACTTGTATGATACTTGATGACCAACTGCACAAAGAAGGCTATCTAGTCCATGAAGGATTCATCTATCATCATGGTAGAATCTTCTTGTCTAGAGCTTCTAAGCTCAAGGAGAAGTTACTACAAAGGGCCTACAAAGAATTCTTTTTCAGCCACATGTATTCCATGAGGATCTACAACATCATCATGAGGAGCTTTGATTGGGAAGGCTTGAAAGAGGAACTATATTAGCATTTTCAAGAATGCATGTGCTATGTGGAGTTGGGGTAGAAACAAGACTCTATGACAAAGTTATTTTATCCATCTCTTCCTACCTTGGAAGGAGGAGAAAGATCCATACACCCCTCCACTTGTATAAGGAGAACTTTGGGTGAAGAACATACATATGTAAAACATGTTTAATTTTGTGTTTGTATGCATTCTTTCACTATTTTTATTACTCCAAAGGGGAGTGATACACCTTGTATATATCATGGCAAACAATGGGCCACAAAAATTTCTGGATTTGGCCACTCCCTTGATGAGTAAAGGGAGATTTTTCATCATAATGGGTGCTTCCCTAAGGCACCAAACATATCTCTCACCTTCAGCAATAGTGAGATGGCTTGGGCAGAAAGTAAGTGGTGGGAAAACCACTTACCATGTCTTGATTTGAGGCAAGTAGGGGATGCATTGCATTGTTATCATATGTGGGATTATGACCCACCTCCTCATGCTCAAATTTTTGTTTGTATGTACATAGTTATGCTCCCATACATGTACATAGTTCTGCTCCCATACATTGATGATATACTTGTACATTTTATGGAGATGTATGGAGCGAGGATGGGAGCCATGTATGTTTCCCATGGGATGGAAACTCTCTATGTACCATATGCTACATGTTTTAGAGAGAGTATTGGTTCAGCCATGTTTGTTTTATTTGATTTTTTGACTCCTTATGGGATGGGTCATTTACCTCTTGTAAGAATATTGGAGAAAAAATTCATGGAAGGTTGGTTTGGTGAACACTCAGCTCATGGAGGAAGCTTATCACTTGATTGTGTCACCAATGGAGGAGGAAAGGAGTTGCAACACTCACCTTATCAGTTGCTTGAGGACAAGCAACATTTTGAAGGGGAGGACTGTAATATTACCAATTAGCCCAAGCTAATGGGAATATACAATTTTGTTTCATTTTCCTATTGCATGAATAAATGTGTAAAGGAGGACAATAAAAAATCCTTAAAATAGTGAATAAATCAATGCCCCATGTGAACGAAGATAAATCTAGGCCATATTAATAAAACACCCTTATGTGTGAAAGGGATTGAGACATTTGACTGGGTCAACCATGGCCATATCAACAACATTGTCTAGAGGGGATGAACCTCATAAATGCACAACGCAGTCTTAGTTGGAGGTGGCATATGTGAAAGGAGCTAAATCATTGAGATGGTTTAGGGTTTTGCAAGACTTATATCTTATAAAAGGAAGAGGAGGGCATCAGAAGAAGGTTGTTGATTGGATTATATATCTGAATATATTTTCTGTTTAGACATATATCATTCTCTTGTTTTTTAGCTGAGAATAGTGTTGTTTAGCACTGGGTGTTCCTAATCGGGAATCCCACCTCTTTCCTTGACAGGCCTCTTGGAAGAGTCTTGATGATCTTGTCCACTATCAAGCATTTGGCCAAGCTTCATCTTCCAACTACAACACAGATCTTGTTGAGGGTTTGGTTGTCCTTGTAAACTGCAGCAAGTGGAGGTTAGATCTACTCAGATCTAGGCCAATCTAGTGCCTATTTTCATTGGGAAAGTCTTCTATCTCATTGGAAAGAGTGTATTGGATCATTGGAGCTTCAAAACCATACCTTGGAGTCAAGCCAAACTTTTCTTCAAGTCTACAGCACATTCCATCTTCCAGAATTGCGTTATCTGCAAGTGTAAAGTTGCAGGGTGTTTTGGCATACTTTTGGAGGAGAGATATCTAGTGTTGGGAATCTGCCCTTCACTGTGGTGATCCATGGATTTCAGATCTAATCCATGTTATATTCAAATCTGATTTGGATTCTCCTGTATTTACTGCATATCTTCTGAACATTTCTGTAGATCTCTAAGTTTATATCTCAGATCTACTCCCTGTGCTTCATGAATTGCTGAAAACCCCAAGGCGTATGTAAAGTAGAGACTCTACAGTGTATGGATCTGTCATAGATCTGACTGTTCATGCATTATTTTTCTCTAGATCTAAGTTGTAATCTACAACTTTTGTATGCTCTATAAAATAACGTTGTCAAGCCTTTTTGCAGTGAATACATGTGTTTACAGCACCCCTTTTGAGGGATTTCTTCTATTTTAGTCTTCTATTTCCTATTATACAATGTATGGGCCTCATTGTAAATATGATTTGCTGATTTAAATGTTATTTTTGAGCCTCCATATTGGCCTCCTGCACTTACTTTGCTGAACTATGTTATTTCTGAAGCAGTATTGTTTAATATTGTTGTTGTTCCCCTTTTGGGATATTACATCGTGTACACAGACAAGGGCAAGGAGGTTTGTGCAGAGGTATCATGTACAAAATGTAAAGATGTTGGGAACCATAAGGATCAATTTCTTGTCTTCAATAATTATCTTAATTCCGGAGGTCCTAGTCCATTGAAGATCCTAGTATGGTGCACGATCTGTTAAGTTGTCGGATTGCATGAAACAGATTTATGTCCAAGATTCAGAAAGTATCAACCTAAGCTAGAATAGCTATTTTGTAGATTTTTTTCGTCACTAGGACATGATGAGAAGCACTGTCATACTTATGATATGATGTTGGACAAAGCTGAAATATATAGAATGCAAGTCGAACCTACGTCACCAACATCCCCCTCTAGGCATGGTGGATTCCAGGGCAGAGGAAGATGATGAGAGGGTGGATCAATTATTCAAGGAAGGGGGTAGGTTATTTTCTACCACTTGGAAGATTCTGGTCACTATGGATGCGACTACCCAAATCCAGCGCGACAATCATGTAGGTATTGTAGACAGTTTAACCATGTGATAGAATATTTCCTTGTTTTGATTGCTAAAATGTAGGAGAAAAGGACATAGACTCCAACGCAAAATATTCAGATGGTTATGGAAGAAACATGTGAATAATATCACAATGTGAATGTGGTCACTAGGAGCGGTGCAGCCGCTAATGAAGATAAGAGAAATCAATCAGATACTGATATGTGGATCTGTAAGGCCCTGGAGGAACAAGATGGATTTAATTTGCAACGCGTAAAGGAGACTTTTGTTGAAGTGCGGAAACAATTTGCAAAAGGAAGTGCATCAACATCAGGTATACCAATAAAGGAATTAGGAGTATATGAAGATATCAAACCATTTATACAAGCGTGCATTAAGTTACTACGTAACAAAAAGGTAGTAGAGAACCTATAGGCTCTAACAGATAATAACACAGAGAAGGAAAAACCAATGGTAGAACAGAGAGTTATCAACAAAATCTATATTAACAAGAATAGATCATGTCGAGAGATGTGTATGACCATTCAAATCAGTGCTTTTGATATGGATCAAGTTATTTTAGATCTGGGGTCTGATGTAAATGTTCTACCTAAGAAATCATGGCAGCGTATGGGAGAACCCAAGATGGAATGGTCTACCATTCAACTATGCATGGTAAATCAGTAGAAGATCATTCCATTAGGAAGGTTGTTGCAAGTTGTAGTCAGTATTGAGGGTGTTAAGGTAATGATAGACTTTGAAGTTATACAAATTGTGGATGATATTGATCATTATCCTGCCATGATGGGATTGGACTAGGCTATTCATATGGATGGTGTCATAAACAAGAAGAAAAGAAGAATGGAGTTTGAAATTAATGGAACCAGAGTTATAATTCCCCTAGACCTTACAGAAGGACAAAGATACACAAAACATGTGCGCGTTGATGATGATGTGGATCAGATCTATACGCTGACTTTGTGCGAGGAAGATTGGATCAACCCAGAGGCAGATGTAAATCTTAATTGGGAAAATGAAAAATAATTTTTTTAAGATTCTGATGAAGAATTGGAAAACTGGTAAAATCGGTTGCATGAAGTATCTGCACTGTGTTGTAATCGTGTGACCAGATCTCTTCAATACAGAACATCTGAGGTACGTGAATTACCGAATTATGATGGTTTAACTGATATAAACATGTTTATATCAGATCTTGAAAGAATTGTACTAGAAGGATATAGATTCCATGCTTTGGATCTCGAGCTGCGCGCTACTCCAGCAAGATGGTGGGAAACTCATAAAGAAAACATGGAAATTAGGATGAATGTGCATGCATGATGAGGTTATGCTTTGAATGTCCAACCATTAGAATAGAAGAACTCTACTCTGGAAAGGATTATCCACACAGAAATTTGGCTAGATGGAATCAAGTATGGGGCATAGAACCAAGACCTAAATGAGTCCAAACATTTATTCATACATTGGGAAATGTACCTACTGATTGGTATCTGGAGATAGAGTTGCACCAAGGTACTAGTCAATGGTCTATATTGATGGAGATTTTTATCCTAAAATTTAGATTTGAGAGAGGATTTGATAATATTGGAAAAGATTTGCATAATATTCAAGAATTTATCTTTAATACAACAAATCTAATAATTGAATGTGCTCCACCAACATGACATGCGCAAATGAAGAATATTGTGAATTTCAGAAATCTGACAGTTGAAGAGAGTGAATAAAATCCAAGGAATATCATGATTATGGAATATAAGGGACAACGCGCAGTATCTGGGCCCTCGATCACTTCACTAGATGTGACAAAACCTCTAAAGATATAGGAGTGAATATTGGATCTGAAGAGCAACCTAAGTTGGAAAATATTGGAAAGTTTTTGGATGATGACACAGTAGGAAAAGTTGTTGAGTTGTTGACAAAGTATCATGACTTATTCCCTACAAATTTCTCATAGTTGAACGAAATAATTAGGGAACTTGGAGTTATGAGTATCAGTTTAAAACCTAATGCACTCCTGTTGAAGCAGCGCCCATAGAGGCTGAATCCAAGATATAAGGAGAAGGTAAAGAAAGAGTTGGATAAGATGGTTTCTACAGGAATCATAGAACTATTAGAAAATTTTGATTGGGTAGGTATTATGGTAGTGAAAGACAAGAATACCAAAGAAGAAATTAGAATCTATGTAGATCTACGCAAATTGAATGATGCTTGTGTGCATGATCGATTCCCAACTCCATTCTCTGATGAAATCCTAGATAATGTTGGAGGCCACGAAGCGTATTCATTCACAGATGGTTTTTCAGGGTATCAACAGATCAGGATTGCACCAAAAGATCATAGTAAGACCACCTTTGCAACTGAATGGGGATCTTTCCAATATACAGTCATGCCCTTTGGCTTGAAGAATGTTCCTTCCATCTTCTCGTGCGAAGTAGTAGCTTCTTTCAAATAATTTATCCTTAAGTTCTTGGAGGTGTACTTTAAGGATGGGAATATTTTTGGGTTGTTAAAGAAGCATGTTTTAAATTATGCATAATGCTGGATACCTGTAGAAAATACCCGATCTCGTTGAATTTGAAAAAGATTATATTTTGTGTGCCATTTGGGATACTGTTGGGACACATTTTCTGCTAGAAACGGTTGATGGTATATCCTGCGAAGATCACACTAATAGCTAATCTGGAGATACCTGAGAATGTCAAGAAATTGCACTCAATATTAGGGTACACTAGGTATTATCAAAAGTTCATCCAAGTTTTTGCGCTGATAACTATGCCCATGGAGGAGCTGCACAAGAAGGATGTGACATTCTGCTGGGATGTGTATTGTTAGAAGAGTTTTGAATTGTTGAAAGAAAATATGGTCACTACGCCCATACTAGTCTTTCCAAATTCATCAAAGGTGTTTCATGTGCATGTTGATGCCTCTTATATCGTGCTCGGAGATGTTTTAGCATAGCCAGGAGTTGGACATATTGATCACCCTATTTCCTATGCCAGTATAAAACTCTGAAGTGCAGAACGGAATTATTCAACCACAAAAAGGGAAGGATTAGTGATGGTATATGCACTTGATAAATTATGCCACTACTTATTGGGAGGCCATTTCAAGATGTTTACGAATCATTCTACTTTAAAGTACCTCATAAATAAGCGTGTGTAGCAGAGGAAGATCTGCAAGTGGTTGTTGCTATTCCAAGAGTATGACTTTGAGATTATGGTGAAACCAGGATGACTGAATGTTGGCCCAGACCATCTATCGTGCATTGAGACGGGTTAAGAACCCACAAAATTGGAATATGGATTACCATATGCGTATTTTTTTGCGATCAAGGTAGCTGATGAGGATTTACCTGATATTATTTAGTTTCTTACTACTGGATGTGTGCCTGAAGAATATACAGATCAACAGAAGAAATATCTTGTGGGGCATGCAACAGACTTCACTATTATTGCTAGACAGTTGTACAAAATGGGTGTAGATGAAGTTCTGCAAAGATATTTTTGGGAGTATGAAAGATGTGAAATCTTACATGAAGCTCATGGAGGGGTTTCTAGTGGTCATTATGTAGGTAAGGAAATCACGCAGAGAATTTTGCAAGTTGTTTTATGGTGGCCCACATTGCACAATGATGCCTATAAGTATTGCCACACATGTGATGTACGCCACAGGACTGGACAACCATCATGGATAGACGAGATTCCCTTGCATCCACAGATGGCACTGTAAGAATTTGAGAAATGGGCTATAGACTTTGTTGGACCTATCAATCCTCCACGAAAGAAGAGTGGTACGCGTTACATAATCACAACGACAGACTATGTAACCAAACGGGTTGAAGCTAAACCTATAAAGGATTGTACTGTAGATACAGCTGCACAGTTCGTATTTGAGAATATTGTGAGTTTCTTTGGATGTCCTATGATTCTAATTAGCTATCAGGGTACACATTTTGTGAATGAAGCCATTGAAGCATTAATATATGAATTCCATATGCATCATTAGAAGAGTTCTCCCTATCATCCCTAGGTGAATGGTGTAATGGAAGCATTAAATAAGGTATTGGAAATTGCACTTACCAAGGTGTGCAATGTTAACCAAAATGATTGGGATGAGCATGTACCTACAATTATTTGGGCATATCGGACCACATGTAAGAAGTTTATTGGTAGAACACCATCCAGGATGGTATATGGGCAAGAAGTTGTGTTACCAATGGAGTTCATTTTTCCTAGTCTACGCATTGCAACATTCACAAATATGGTAGAAGAAGATGTTATGGAGGAATAGTTATCACAGTTGGTCGCACTAGAATAGTATCTCTTTATTGCCAATTATCACTAGCAAGTTCAAAAGGCGCGCGAAAAAGCATGGCATGATAGGCACATCAGGAAAAATGTGTTCAAGGAAGATGATTTGGTCTTTTTGTATGGCAGAAAGTTTGCGCGCCACCCAAGGAAGTTGAATATGCATTGGCTAGGGCCATATGTTTTTAAGGAAATCACTCATGGAGGTGAAGTGCACCTGGCTACATTGAGTGGAGAATAAATTCCTGGGTATGTCAATTTAAGCTGATTAAATTTGTACAGGGATGACCTTGTGCACGCCAAACGACTATATGGATGGAGTATCATATCTACATAGACAGGATGGAAGATGTGCAGAAAGGTGCGATGCACGCGTGGTAGCTGCGCGAGGACGTTGATCGGGGCATAGAGGTGCCAAAATCTAGCCATTGGAATAGTAAATCTAGAAAAGACAACTTTATTACCATTTATGGGAGTATCTAGGTTGCATTTAATGAAGGATTTTTTCCATTTTTGGGGTCATTTTGTCATTTATGGAGACACGTTAATGCAAAAGGAACCATTGAAAACATGCCAAAAGTATAAATATAACCTACGGGGTCGTAATAGTTCCCTTTGTTTTCTGAATGAATTATTTTCCCTGAGCTCTTTGATTTCCACAACATATTAATTTTCTATGTCTAGTTTGGATCTCATACTCAAGGAGGAGTTGCGTCGTAGGGGTTTGGGTTATGCAATTCCGCCCAGTATGACAGTTATGTGGCCTAGAGAAGACCCTACTATGCTAGAGGTTCTTGTTGTGCCGATTGTTGAAACATCTGCACCCATGAAATATAATAAGGTTCAAACATCAGGAACCAAGAAATCCCAGAGGAAAAAGACTCCAAAGTCACGCTCCACTATGGTTAAGTACCTGAAAAGACCAATAACAAAGCTTCCCGAGACAATTATGGAGGAAGATGAGGATGTGGTCGAATTAGCCCCATTCTCGTCGTTTTCGACTTATGTCACACCATGAAAAATATCAGTAAGAGTTCCAAAATATCTCTACAAGCTGAGATCGAGTATCAATATGCCCTTAATTCCGAAAAATGTCCTAGTGGAAGGTGACATGTTTACCAAAGTGCTGCAGCTAAGACTAGAGAATTGGGACATTACGGACATTGATAAAATCCTTGAACTTGTGCAAGAGCTCTAATTAGATCATTTTTAGTATGAAGGAGTAATTGTGCACTTAGAGCCAAAAATATGGTTGTTGGGTCTGCACAAGGCAGGCTTGTTGATTTTATTTCTGCTCCCTCATTTCGAGCGGAACCTGGTAAATGATGTTTGTGTCCATCAGTTGCTCGCACTTGTGTATGATAATGCACTGTGGTTGGGAGAGC